>VLTN01000011.1:535000-656918 GCA_008330645.1 Cafeteria roenbergensis | reverse complement strand
AGCTCGCGCAATCACGCCCCACGCATCCTGCCGCGCGCGACCGAGAACGAAAACCGTCTTTAATGGCTTGTGCGGCGGCCGAGCCTTGGGGCTGTCGTGGCGGCAGCCGTGTTTGCGAGGGGGCGGCAGTAGGCGTGTGAGTCTGAGCGGGGTGTCGCGCGGGAACCTATCACCACTTCGTCGCGCGCTCGCGCACGCACTGTCACGGGCGCACGGCAGCTGCAGCAACTTGGGCGACTAGGCTCGGCGCGGCCGGGTGGGGCAGGGCGGCGCATAGCCGACTCGCCTCAGTGCCCCCGGCCGCTCACGGAGCGGCTGCGACTCCAGGTCATGCAGGGGTGAGCTTGTACGCGACGACGGCGTGCGAGCGGACGGAGGCCTGGACGGAGCCGGTGGCGGTTCCGAGGTCCTTGTGGGCCCAGAGGTCGCGCACCTTGACCGTGGCGCCGGGAGCGATGCCGACGTCGGCGAACTGGGCTGTGATGGTCGCGGTGGCGGGGCTGCGGTTGAACAGCACCACGACGAACGAGCCGCCGGAGAGGGGCCCCGCCCAGACCTCCTGTGCGCCCGGAGCGATGTCCTGGAAGACGGAGAGGCAAATGTCCGTTGAGGACGCGTCCTTGATGCCGCTGGTGATGCGGCCGGTGGTGGCGTCGTACGACCACTGCTGGGAGGGGGGCAGCGGCGACTGGCACGGCAGCGTCTGCACGTTGTACATGTGCGCACCGGCCGCCACGGCGGCGTCGTTGCGCGAGGTGGCCGTGTCCCCAGCCGTGAGGCACTGCTGGTCTAGCTTGCTGGTGATTGCGCCGGCGGCGTTGAGCGCCCACTCCTCGTTCTCGCCCTGGCAGTCGCCGCCAAGGGGGCTAGCGTCGGCGGGGGCGCCCAGGGCAGCCCGCACGGCTGCCGAGAGGGACTTGCGCGGCCTCTCGTTCGTGTGGCAGGGGTACACCGAGACGTTGTCGCCGTCCACGCCCTTGTCGCACTCGTCGATATCCAGGCAGCGGCCGTCCGCCCTGGTGGTGATGCGGGTGCCCTTGACGTCCCACGCCTGCCACGAGGGCACGTCGGGCTCGCAGGGGGCTGCCACGGTGTTGGTGGCGCCGAGGGCGCGGATGGCGTCGACCGCCCTGGGGTGGGCGACGGCGTGGCCCGGGTGGGGGCGGGGGTCGAACGCCGCCTCGACAGCCGCGTCGCCGAACGACGGGGTGCCCGACGAAGCCACGCGCCGCGCCTGCACGCCAAGCTGGTCCTGGTTGATCGCGATGATCTCGCTGTTGGTGAGGATGTTGGTCGTGGCGGCGGACATGGTGGTGACGTCGCAGCCGATGAGCATGGGGGCCTTGGACGCTGCCCACAGGGTGAAGTGCGAAGTGTACTCGTCAGTGGTCATTCCGCCGTTGCCCACCTGCGGCAGGCGCCATCGGGACGCGAGGATTTGCGTGGGGGAGGGCAAGGTGAGGCCCTTGCTGGGAGCGGCGCAGCAGCGACTGCGCCTGGCAGCGTCCGGCAGCGGCGCGACGCTCAGCGGGGCGGCGTCTGGCGGCAGCGCGACTCTCAGCGGGGCGGCGTCTGGCGGCAGCGCGACTCTCAGCGGGGCGGCGTCCGGCAGCGGCGCGACGCTCAGCGGGGCGGCGTATGGCGGCGGCGCGGTTTTCTCACCTCGAGCATGTCGGGGTCGTTCCAGCCGCCAGGGCCGGCGTACGGCCACAGGGGCTCGTTGAGGTCAAGGCGGGAGGTCATGGACGACCACGAGTCGGAGATGTCCCCGGTGGTGCGCCAGCTGTTGCCCACGTTGGCTGCCCAGAGCCAGGGGTCCTGCTGCCCCCACTCGCACATGGAGAAGAAGATGGCGCGGCCCGACGTGTTGAGCGCGTCGCGCATGACGGGGTAGCGCTGGCGGGGCGGGATGTTGTTGTTGTTGCAGTTGTCCACCTTGACGTAGTCGAAGTCCCAGGCAGCATAGGTGGCGGCGTCGATCACCTCGTGGCCGAGGCTTCCGGGCCGCCCCGCGCAGGTCAGCGTGCCCAGGTCGGTGTAAAGGCCCGCCTTGAGGCCCTTGGAGTGGATGTACGCGGCCAGCGCCTTCATGCCCGAGGGGAAGGTCTTGGGGTCAGCCACGACCGTGCCGTTGGCGTCGCGCGAGTATGCCCAGCAGTCGTCCACGTTGATGTAGTCGTAGCCGAGCTTGTCCAGGCCCAGCTTCACGAAGGCATCGGCCGTGTCTCGCATGATTGTCTGCGGAGGCGGCGGGCGTCGCGTCGGAGAGGCGGCGGTTGGCACAGGATCGCGCCGGCTTGGGACCCGGGCTCGGGGGCGCGGCAGCGGCACCTTGGGGCGCTCACCTCGTTCACCCAGCAGTTGTAGTGGTTCCAGGAGTTCATGCCAAGCTGCGGCGGGGGCGGGGACGGCGAGCGGGGAGCGCAGCGGCCTTGCGAACAGCTCCGAGACGCGGCGCAACTCTTGCGCGGGCGCGGGAGCAGCTGAGGGGGCAGTCCCGGCCAGCCAGCGTCTCACCTGGGGCGTGCGAGCGAGACCCTGCGGGGAAAGTCCGCGGGAGGGAGCACGGGGCCGGGGCGCAGGTCGCGCTGGCGGGCGAACATTCGACGAGTTGAACCAGCGCGCGCGACGCAGGCGGGCTCACATTGTCCAAGGCGAGCGCCCCGGGCAAGGCCGCCGCCACCAGGGCGGCGAGGACGGACGCGAGGGTCCGCATGGCTTTGAGCTTCGGGGGTTCCGGAGCCAGGCACCGGCGAGTGCGCGCGCGCCGCCGAACAGCTCCGCCTTGGCCGAGCGCAGCAGAGCCGGGTTGCAGCAGCGCGCGGCCGAGCCAGACAGCCCGCGCACACTCTCCCGCCAGGGCATTCGGACGAAGCAATGGCCACCAAGAAGTCTGCTGGCTGGAAGCACGTGGCAGCGGGTGGCATGGCCGGCGCCTCCGAGATCGTGATCATGTACCCCACAGGTGAGCCGGCAGCCCGACTCGTCTGCGGTCTGCCCGGCCGAACCAGCGGAGGCAGCCGCGCCAAGCAAGCCAGTCCCGCCTCCAATGCGCCGCCAGCGCCGCGTGGTTCCCGCCCGAGCGCCGGCCGCAGAGTTCGTCAAGACGCAGATGCAGCTGCAGCGCAAGACAGCCACGCCCAAGTTCGCCAACTCGTTCGACTGCGCGGTGAGTGTTTGCGGGCGCTCCACCTCAGCATGGCGGGTCGCTGCGACAGCCGAGCAGTTGCGTCTTCCTTCCGTCGGCTTGCGGACTCCCTCCTTGCCTCCGTCCCGCCTGCCCCCCGCCCTCGTGCCGTGCGCGTGTGTGCACCGCGCCGTGGCGAGGCGGGGGGGCGCGCACCGCTGATGGCCTGAAATTGCCCCCACGAATCTTGGGTGGAGAAACGGCTGTCGAGCCGCTTCACTGGGGGAACAGCGGCCCTCCCGGGCTTCCCTGGCCAAGGCGCCTGCCCCACCCGTCCCCGAAACGAGCCGTGTGAACCGCAGCGGAAGATCGTGGCCGAGAAGGGCGTTCTGGCGCTGTACAGGGGCCTGACATCCCTGCTGGTTGGCACCGTTCCCAAGACGAGCCTCCGTTTCGGCGTGTTCGGAAAGATCAAGGAGGCGTTCAAGGATGACAAGGGCGTCCTGACCTCGGGGCGCACCCTCGTCGCCGGCATGGCGACAGGCCTGGTCGAGGCGACCCTGGTGGTGACGCCGGTGGAGACGATGAAGACGGTTTTGATTGCCGACCAGAACTCGGCCAAGCCCAAGTACAACGGGCTCCTGCACGGCGTCCGATCCATCATCGCCGAAAAGGGCTTGCTTGGCGTGTACAAGGGCTGGGCCCCCACGGCTGCCAAGCAGATGGGCAACCAGGGCATCCGGTTCACCACTTACGAGGCCATCAAGAACGTGAGACCCTCGGCCGCTCGCAGCTGCCCCGCTCCCCCCGGCTCCCCGTCCCAACGCGCTGCACGCTGACAAGTGGCTGCTGAGTCGCCTCGCGCATTGCGCCGCGGCGGTGGTCCCGTGGCCGCCGAAGCACGACATGCAGCTGCAGCACAGACGCCCCACCATCTCGCTCTTTCTCGATGCCCGCGCGGTCCCGCAGTCGATGAGGCCTGCTGGGGAGGGCGGGGCGCTGCACCCAACCCAGCTCATGCTGGCCGGTGGGGCTGCCGGGTTCATCTCCGTCGTGCTGACGATGCCCTTCGACGTGGTCAAGACCCGCATGCAGGGGCTGGACGCGGCCATGTACGAGGGCACCGTGGACTGCGTCCGGAAGGTCTACACGTCAGAGGGCATCACCGCCTTCTGGAAGGGCATGGCCGCGCGCCTGCCCCGCGTCGTCTTCGGGCAAAGCATCACGCTGGCCGGGTACGACGTGTTCATGCGCCTGCTTAACAAGATCGCCTGAGGGCGTGCTGACTGGGGCGCTCGATACGGCGCCGCGGCGCCTCTAGACGGGGCTGCCGCGCGTCCGTCAGCGCTTCGCTTGCTAGCTTGTTCTGTGCGTGCCCGCTGTAGGCTCTGCCGCCCTCATCTCGTTCGCGCTGCCGCGCTCTCACGCATGCACCAGCTGTGCCGCGGGCGCAAACAAGCCGCGTCGCGCAGCAGGGCTAGGAAGGGGGCGGCGGCCTGCCTGCCGCCGCCAGGAGCGCCGCCCGGACGGGGTCGGCAAACACTACGCGCCAAGCCGCCTGGACCCTGGCGGCCAGCCCCGGCAGCAGCCCCCCCTGCTCCGCCCACTGCGCTACGCGCTCCGCGGCCCACCAGTCGGCCTCCCGCAGCCGGAGATAGTACGGACCCACCGTGACTGCCACTCGGCGCGGACGCCGCGCCTCGGGGACGAAGTGGCTCTGCCACCCTGTGCCGCGCAGGGCAGGCCAGAGCGCCTCGGACGCCGCAGCAGCGTGTGCAGCCGACGGGGTCGCGTTCACCATGGCCAGCCGCGGGCGGGGCCACAGCGGCATCAGGACCTCGATCGGCGCAGAGGCGCTGTCCCCAGGCGGGGGCCGGCTGGACTCCGGCGACAGCCCTGCCGCGGCCTCGAGCGGCATCACCCACCCATCGGCAAGCACCAGCGGCACGCAGCCGCACGACACCGCCTCGGAGAGCCGGTACGAGTGCAGGCCAGCTCCACGCGCCACCAAGCAGAACTTCGACTGTGAGAGCTGGGAGGCGAAGGCCTCAGCGTCCGGACCGCGGCTGCGGGCGGGGCGGGCTCGCACGCTCACCCTCCGAGAAGGGCTGTGGAGCGCCAGCATGGCGGCGCGCAGGTCAAAGGGCGGCTGGCCCATGGCGCGTGGCCACACGGAGCCCTGCGACCAGCGGGGGGGGGGGAACGGGGGGAGCAACCTCGGAGCGGGATTGGCGGGGAGGCAGCGCCAGCGCTGGGCCGATGGATGGCGCTGCCGGGCTGCGAGAGCCAGCTGCCGGGCTGCGAGAGCGAGCTGCCGGGCTGCGAGAGCGAGCTGCCGGGCTGCAAGAACGAGCTGCCGGGCTGCGAGAGCGAGCTGCCGGGCTCACGGTGAACGAGAGGAGGAGCGGCCGGGGAGCGTGCGCGGCGGCTGCGGCGCAGACCACCGCGGCAGGCATTGGAAGCGCCAAGTGTGAGTCAGGGCGGAAGCAGGAGATGTGGGCCGCGCTCTTCAGCACGAGCGTGCGGCTGGGAGCGGCGTGGGGCGGAACGTGAGGGCACTGCGAGTCGGTCCAGTCGACGAGAACGGGGACCACAAGAGTTCCGGGAGGAAGGGACAAGCGCACAGCGGCAGCCGTCGCGTGCAGGGCCGCCGCGGCCTCCGCGGAGGAGGGCGGGGCAGAGCCCCGCAGCAGGCCGTACAGCGGCGTGGTGTCCACTGGCGACACCGCCAGAACCCAGGGCGTGGGTGTCCCACGGACACGCCAGGGGAGCTGGGTCGCAAGCTGCGCAGCGGGCTGCACAACACGCAGTGCGTACGCGCGGCTGAGCGAGGGGTTGCCCAGCCGCGCTGCAACGGCGGCACGGGCTGGCAGCACCACAGCCGCGCGAGTTGAGGCTCCCAGGCCTGGGCCGCGAGGGGGCGCAGCACTGAGCTTGCCCGACAAAGCGCCTGCGGCGGACTCGACCGCGCGCTTGAGCGCTGAGCACCGGCTGCCTCCAAAGGCGTGCGACCGGTTTGACGGCACGGCCGTTGTCACGAGGCACACGGGGAGCCCCGAGGACACCCCTCTCCCGCACCGATGGTCAAGGACAGCACACACAGAGGCTTCCGGCTCCCCCCGCCGCAGGCGCTCGGCCTCGACGCCTGCGAGAGCGGCCGCGTGCTGCAGATGGGACCTCAGCGACACCCAGGGGTTGCGCGTGTCCGCAGTCGCCACCACCGGGGAGCCTGACAGGCATGCCGCCAAGCTCCGCACAACGGGCTCGTTCGCATCCCCAAGGCATGCGGCGGCGGTGCCGAAGCCGCGCGGGTCGGCCAGTGAGGCAAGCCGCTCCACCGCGAAATGAAAGGTGTCTTTGGCACCGGCTGCCCACACGAGGGCGGCCAGCCCCAAAGCGAGGAGAGGCAACCGGTCACATCGTGCCATGTCCTGGTGCACGCCTCATTCCCGACGGGAGCAGTGGCATTCCGAGCTTGTCGCAAGCGGCTCTGCACCCGGACATGCTCGGCCGCCAGCGCTCGCATCACAGCGCGTGCCCGGCCCATGGCGGCCGACGACGCGGCGGGGCTCGCGCAGAGGCTCCGCCGGGTCTTCAACAAGGATGTGCTGAGCGCCGTGCAGCTGTTGCACCAAGAGACGCGCTGCTTTGTGTGGTGAGCTGTCGGCGACCGCTTGAGGAGCAGCGGCCTCACATTGCTGCGCCGCAGGCTGCACCCCCCAAGCCCGCTCCCCCCTCCGCGCCTCCTGGTCACGCCTCGCAGCTGCGACTACTTCTGCAATCCCCATCAGTGTCAAAACGGCCATACGTTTTGCAAGTGAGTTTGCCCGGTCGTGAGCGCGCTGGAGTTCTCCTTCGTTGACCAGCGCCAGCCGTCGGCCGCAAGCAGCAGTCTGCCCCGCCCTGGCGCCTCTCGACACCCTGCAGTGTGTCTGTGGTGTCTGATGCCGCGTGTGCGCGCACGCAGGCAATGCCTGGACCACGCCATGCAGGTCACGGCAACCTGCCCGGAGTGCCGCAATCCCATCACGCGGAGAGATATCAAGCCGAACCGAAAGCTTGTGAGCACCTGGCTAGCACTGGGGTCGCGGCGCGATGCGGTCACCGTGATGCCGGCACCAGCGCTGCGGCTGGAGGCCGTCGACGATCAGCTCTGCTCCCTCGCGGCGCTCCTCCTCCTCGCAGGACACCATCACGCTGGAGGCGCGGTCGCTGCTGACAAGCGAGTACCTGGACGACTTTCGGGTGCTTGCTGCTGCGCTGGGATCGTGCTCGAGCGACGCACTGAACGCAGCCGCCGGCGCGCTTGCCGGCGAGGAGCGGCCGGGGGGAGCTACAGCGCTGCGCGGTGCCGCCCCGAGGCTCAGGCGGTCCGTGTCAGCATCCGATGTGTCCATGTCCCCGGGTCGCTCCAAGCGACCCAGGAGCGAGTCAGCGGCGAGGGGCTCTCCAGCGCCAGCGCAGGCGGCTCGGCGAGAAGCCCCGGGTGACGGCGAAGACAGCGACGACGATGACGACGGCGACGATGACGACGATGACGGCGATGACGACGACGATGATGATGACGGACAAATGGAGGGCGGCGACCAAGGCAGCTGGGACAATGCCACCGGGGGCCGGGGCGCCGCACGTGGCCTGGCCCGCACACCAGCGGCTGCAGCAAGCAAGCGACGTGGCCACGACGGGCAGGCGAGGCGCAGCGGCCGCCGCGGTCTCACGGCCTCCTCGCTGGCCGGCCCAGGGTTGAGTACCGATCGCTCACAGTCGCCGGGCGGGGCACCCCGCGCCAAGCGCCCTCGGGCAGAGTCGCCTCCGCTGCTGGACGCGGCGGCGCAAGAGGACGACGCCCAGGCCCCTGCAGCGGCAGCGGGCGCCGCTGCCGCGGCGAGTGCCATTGGGGCCCGCTTGCTCCCGCTGACGGAGCCCGCCTCCCCGCAGCTCTCCGCCTCCGGCGAGTCCGGCACCCGTCGCGAGTCCGCTGCCGCTGCGGCAGGGACGATGCGCCCGGCCGCGCGCCGCACCCAGCGGGAGATCCGCATCGCCACTACGCAGCTCAGCGACCACTCCGCCTCCCTCATCAGCCGCCTGGCCAGCAGCGGCGAGGTGGGCGGCGTCCGCGTAGCCCAGATCGCGAACCTCTTCTCCGGAACGGAGTCGGGTGCCCTCTGCATCCCCACGCACATCGTGGTGGGCGACGCGGGCCTCTGCCCCCCACCGCCCGGTGCCGGCCTTGCGGCCTCCCGTGTGCGCAGGGCAGCGCGAGCCGAGTCAGCCTCCACAGCCGGCACGGAGGCCTCTGTCGCTGCGGTGGCCGCCACCGGCCCGCGCCTGTGGGCCAGGCGACGCACACCAAAGTACCTCATGGGGCTGGCTGCCGGCGCCTGGGTGGTCAGCGAGGCGTGGGTCCACGCCTGCGTGGAGGCCGGGCGCCTGGTTGACGAGACCCCGTTCGAGCTGGGCGGTGACGCCAAGGCCGAGGGTGCCCCCGCGCACAACAGGCGGCGGGTGCGGGCCCAGGCTTCGGCTTCCAGCAGCGGCCCAAGCCTGCCGCCCACCGCCGCGGCAGCAGACGCAGCAGCAGGGCGAGCGGCCAGCTCAGCCGGCAGAGCCGGGTCGCCGGCGCCCAAGCCCCCCGGGCTGTTCGAGGGGTGCGTCATCGTGGCTCCCTCGCTCGGGGACCGGGCGGAGCGCCACACCTACTTCATCGCGCGGGCGGCGGGCGCGGAGGCCGTGTTCACCACAGAGAGCCTAGCCGATGCCGTCGTGACGGCTGCGAAGCGATCTCTTCGGCTGCGGATCCTGGTCCCGGTGCCCACAGGGCAGCTGGTTGACCAGGCCCGCGCAGCCGTCACAGCTGCGATGGCGCTGGGGGTGCGGGACGCGGACGCCGTCCGCTGTCACTGGGTGTTCGAGAGCCTCTCACAGGCTGGCCGCCAGCCGGCCTCACAGTTTTCGCTGCTGAAGGAGTCATCGGCCGCAAGCTTCTCACGGCTTGAGCAGTGGGCGCCTGTCGCGTGGTCAGAGTCCCGCAGTTGTGGCTGGATTCACCCCAGTCGCACGGAGGCTGCCATGGCCGAGCTTCGCGCAGCCCTCAGCGAAGTGACGAGCCAAAGCAGGGCAGACTCCTCTTCGCGCTCCTCACGGAGGCCGGGTGACCAGGCGCGGGCCAAGGCCGTGGTGGCCGTCGTAACCGCTGCGCTCGGGCGTCTGCAGGTCGCGCTCGGACCGCAACACTTGGGTTCGGAGCGCGCAGTAGCCGATGGCATGGCCGCGCCGCCAGCCGTGCCCGCGTGAGGGATGCGCCTCTTGAGCCCGCCTGCAGGCGCCCCCGCGGTAGCGGGGCCTGCGACGGCACTCCGGCGCCGCCCGCACATCCTGCCATTCGTGTTTCCGTGCGTGCGACTGAAACCCCTGCGTGACACAGCGTTGTGGATGTGCTGTGCGGGCGAAGTGCCGTGCGTTCCCGGAGCCGCGAGCAAGACGTTGTGGTCGCACGCAAGATTGTGACGCAACACGGCGCGCGCTACCGCTCAAACGCAGGGCTCCTCGAGCGGCGCGACGTTCTGCCCGCTGGTGAGGGTCCGTCCCTCCCGGCGCGGCGGCCAGGCGAGGCCGACCTGCCGCCCCTGGGAGGCGACCGGTCCCGGCTGTAGCCGCCCCTTGGAGGCGACCGGTCCCGGCTGTAGCCGCCCCTGGGAGGCGACCGGTCCCGGCTGTAGCCGCCCCTTGGAGGCGACCGGTCCCGGCTGTAGCCGCCCCTGGGAGGCGACCGGTCCCGGCTGTAGCCGCCCCTGGGAGGCGACCGGTCCCGGCTGTAGCCGCCCCTGGGAGGCGACCGGTCCCGGCTGTAGCCGCCCCTGGGAGGCGACCGGTCCCGGCTGTAGCCGCCCCTGGGAGGCGACCGGTCCCCGAAGCGGCTATAGCCGTGTCTGCCGTAGCCAGGCGGCGGGGGCCCCCGGCTGGACCCTCCACGGCTCGTCACAGGGTAGTCATGAGGCCTGAGCCTGTTGCGGCCGTAGCTGGAACGAGGCTCGAGCTCTCTGGAATATCCGCCACTCTCCACACCGTCGCGGTCGTAGCCGCCCCTGGCGCGCGAGCCGCGGCTGCTTGCACCCGGGCTGCGGCCGTGACGGCCCCTTTGCGCGGCGGATTGCCGATCCTCGTCCCGGAGTGGAGAGCCTCCGTTGCGGGGCGACCCCCCCGCCCAGCGGTCGAAAGGTGGAGACGCTGCTCGCGCCGGCGCGGGGGCGGGGTTTGCCGTCGCCGCAGCCGACGCTGCACTTGCTGTTGCCACCGCTGGCGCTGGCGCTGCTGCTGGCTTGCCCGCCTTGGCACGCACATCGGCGAATAGATCGCCGTCGCCATCCGCGTCCAGCGCAGCCCGGCTGGCCAGCGGGCGGGACGCCACACTGCTCCGGTCGTCGTCCTCGTCATCGCTGTCGAAGCGCTGGCGGGCGGCGGTGGCCGGTTCGCGCGCGGGAGCCGAGTCCCGTGCGCTGCGGCGGGCGCTGCGGTACTCGCCTGGGCTGGCGCTGCGACGGCTGCTGGGAGGCGCGTGGCGAGCGGGCTCGGGGCTGGCAGACGCACTGCCGCGGCTTGCGACGCGCCCCCGGCGGCGCTGGCGCGGAGGTGTCAGGCTGCCACTCCGGGACCCAGGCGAGCGAGAGCCGCTGCGGGAAGCACTGCGGCCTGCCCGCGCCCCGCCTGCCGGGGAGCGCGAGACGGACGCAGAACGCCGAGAGGACGAGGCCGGCATACCCTCCTTCGCGGCCTTGGAGGCGCGCTCGGGGCTGCGCGAGCCCCCGCTGGAGCTGTACGAGTCGTATGAGCTGTACGAGTCGTATGAGCTGTACGAGTCGTATGAGCTGTAGGAGTCGTAGGAGCTGTAGGAGTCGTAGGAGTCCGAACGCGCCCGCCGGGCATTCGCCGCCGCCTCTGCCGCCGCCTTGGCCCTCTGCTCCGCAAGGATGCGCGGCGCGTCGACGAGCCACTGGCGCGACTCCTCCGTGAGGGCACCGAGGCCGATCTGCGTGAAGTAGTTGATGCTGTAGCGCGTGTCCCGGAGGTTCGCCTTGGGGAAGAGGCCCCTGAACGTCTCCGCCATGTCCGGGTCAAAGAACCTGGCCTTGAGGCCGCTGACGCCCACGTAAGAGGCCAGCTCCTGCAGCAAGATCTTGATGAAGATGCGGCTGCTGGAGGTGGTCTCGGCTTCGCTGATGTGCACGACCGAGAGGGCTGTCCAGGGGATGGCGTCCGAGTGAAGCAGGTGGGCGAAGAAGCGGGCCACGTTGCGAAGGCGGTTCAGCTCCAGGCGGTGGATGGTCGCCAGGTACTTGGCGAAGGCCTCCACGAAGAGGTCTTGGTACACCTGGCTGATGAGGCAGAAGCGGGCAGCCATGAGGCCGTAGAAGCGCTTGAAAGTCTTCTCCTGCGAGCAGCACTCCACCACCATGTTCGCGACCTCGCTCTCGAGGCCGGAGGGGATGTCGAGCTTCATGATCTTGTGGGTCCCCTCCTCGAAGTCGAGGCTGTTCATGATCGTGAGGTAGAGCGTGCGGCGCAGATTCACCACGTCCTGCTCCGTGTAGTCCTGGATCTGGGTCTGGCCGCTGGGGGCCGCGCCAGCAGAGGAGGAAGAGGAGGAAGACGACGAAGACGCACCGACGGGCGGCGCTGCCGCAGCCGCCGCGTTGGCCCTGGCAGCCTCGGCCCCCTCCACCATGGTGGCGCCGGCCGCCCCCTCGTCCTCGCTCTCGTCGCCGGCGTCGCTGGCCGCGCCGGCGCTGCCTGCGCGAGCCTGATCCCCGCCGGCCCCGTCCTCGTTGTCCTCGTCGTCCTCGTCGTCGGAGCCGCCAGACTCGTCGTCGGACTCCGAGCCCGATTCGTCCCCCAGAATGGCCTTTCGGGCCTCCTCCCAAGCCTGTTCCCCCGCCTCGAACTGGGGGTCGTGGCGAAATACGTCCAGCTCCGACTGGGCCGCCACGACGTCGTCGAGGCCGATGTCGTGGCAAATCTGGTCCTCCTCCTCCACCAAGTCCAGCTCAGGCAGGCGCGCAGGGAAGTCCTTGAAGGGAGGCGCAGTGCGGTAAGCGGACATGACGTCCTCGATGACAACCCGAACGCGGGTTGACACGGCCGCCGGCGCGGTCTCGTCGCCCGGAACAGCGTCAGGCGCCGCGCTGCTCCGGCGAGCCGAGGCTACCTCGGACAGAATGGCCCGGAGGGTCTCGAACACCGCTGCGACCGCCTTGGGCGCCTCCTTGACCAGCGTGGCGCCAGCCTCCTTCATAAACGCCGCAGCCACCTCCACGGAGGAGTCCGTGGGCTTGTCCAGGAGGAGCGTCACCAGCTGCAGGGCCAGCAGCTCGTGGGCCACCCCCTGGTTCACCAGGTGGGCGATGAAGCGAGCAAGCGCCACCGAGGAGACCTTGTCGTTGCGGCGGTACGCCCTGCGAAACCGCAGCACCACGCGCTTGACCAGGAGCTCGCCCACCGCGGGCAGGCGCGTGTTGATGACCGAAACCACGGCGGCGTAGACATGCGTGAAGCCGGGGGACGCGAGCTGCGCCTTCATGACGGCCCTGGCAAGCAGTCCCCGGCCCCGCACCAGGTTCAGGTGCAGCAGCTTGGGCACGACGGAGGCCACGTTGGCGACACTAACGCGGTTCACGAGCCCGTTGATGCCCTTTCGGAGGTTTTCCCACTGTACACGCTGGTACGCCTCGCTGTTGGGGTCCGTGGCGACCTCGCCCCGCTGCGCGCGCAGCTTGTGCGGCGGCAGGTACACACCTCCCCCCCGTGCCCTGGCGATTGCGGCGGCAGCCCCCGCGCCCGCACCGCCTAGCCCGCTGGTGCCGGCCGCGCCAGTGGCGGGCGCGCTCGGGGCCAGCGGAGGATCAGCGCCATGGGCCCGCGGAGCGCTCGCCTCTGCCAAGGGCGGCCGTTCCGCGGACTCCGGGCTTCGCCCTCGCAGGCCGCTGCGGCCACGGCCCCGCGGCCCGACAGCCGCAGGGGGGCTGCTCGCCGCATCCTCGGCGCGCGAAGGGCGCCAGCGGTCGTCGTCCCGTGCGCCAGCATCTGGAGACCGGGACCTGCTCGCCGCGCGAGGGCCGCTAGACCCAGACCCTGTGGACGAGGTGGCCCCCGACGCGGTGCTGGCTCCGTCACTGGCATAGCCGCCCGACCTGGCTGGCGAGGCGTCTGCCATGGCTCTCTGTGGACTCCGACGCGCGCAAGTTCCGCTGCGGGGACGCGAAGCAGGCGAACTGGCGCGAGCGGGCCCGTCACAGGGCTAGTGGCTGCTCGGCAGGGGAAGACCGACTGTTGCCAGCGCGCGGGCGGTCGAAAGGCCGCGGGCGCAGAGGGCAAAGTGCCAGGCAGGCGGCCAGCGCGCGCGCCGCCAAAAGCAGCGCGGTTGGGAAGATTGCGGACTCGCACTCTTTGCGCTGCCCCAACTGCGCGGAACCCTCTGCCATAGTTGGGGCGCATCGGCAGAGCTGAGTTGGCAGGTGCGCAACGAGGGTCGCTGCCGTGCGTCGTGGCACCCGGCGGCTCAGCCTCGGCGCCTTCCGGTTGGCAGGACCCAGGACCGATGGCAAGCGCGGCAGCTGAGGCGGCTGCACCCTCTGGAGCGGGCTCTCGCCCGGCAGCGCCCGCTGGCGGCGTGCGCATGGTGGAGGGCACCACCATCCCGTGCGGCCCGCCGGGCAACAAGATTATCGACCGCATCCGCGAGGTGCACGCGGCGGGCGGCACCACCGTCAGCCTGGAGTTCTTCCCCGCAAAGGTGAGGCCCGCGGCGCGGGCGCCTGGATCCGGCTGCGACTGCTGGCGCGGCCGCCCGTTCCGGAGGAGCCACTTGCAGCTTGGCTCGCCAGCTCACGGCTCCCAGACACCAAGCGCAACTGCCGGGAGGCAGAGCGCAGGCCCCCAGCTGCTGCTTCCCGCTCCACGATTGCTCACAGTGCGCGCGTGCTTGCGCTTGCGCCGCTCGCGACTGGTCGCCGGCGGGCGTGGGGGGAGGGCGTGGCCAGGCGGCAGACGCGCGCTGAGCGCGCGAAGGGAGTGTTGGCTCGTTTCGCGCGCCGGCCGCAGCCCCAATCCGTGCTGCGTTGCGTTGCCGTTGGCTTCCTGCCTCCGCAGACATCGAAGGGGGTCGACAACCTGCTGGCGCGCATCGAGGGCATGACCTTCCGGCTGCGGCCCACATTCGTTACGCTCACGTGGCGCTCCGCGTTCACTGACGAGCTGCTGTGGCTCCGCATCGGGGCGCACGTGCAGCGCGAGTTCGGCATCGACGTGCTGCTGCACCTGACGTGCCACCTTCCCGTGGAAGACCTCAAGCGCGTGCTGCGGCGCTGCCGGGAGGCCGGCATCCGCAACATTCTTGCGCTGCGCGGCGACCCTCCCATTGGTCAGGACAAGTGGACCCCGTGCGAGGGCGGCCTGCGCAACGCCGTGGAACTGGTCCGGCTCATCCGCGAGGAGCACGGCGACTACTTCTGCGTCGCCGTGGCCGCGTACCCGGAGGCTCACACCGAGTGCTGGAACAACCCGGACCTTCCGCCCTCCGAGAAGGCTCGCGACCTCGACCTGCGGCGCCTCAAGGACAAGGTCGACGCCGGCTCGGACTTCATCATCACCCAGTTCTTCTACGACGTCGACCGCTACCTCGAGTTCGACCGGAGGTGCAAGGCGGCCGGCATCACCGCCGAGATGCTGCCCGGGTACATGCCCATTCAGAACTACCGCGGCTTTGCAAAGTTCACCAAGTGGTGCAAGACGGCAGTGCCCCCCGAGCTGATGGAGGCGGTGCGCGAGGTGCGCGACAACGACGAGGCCGTGAAGGACCTCGGCGTGGACGATGCTGTGGCCGCTTGCCGCAGGATTCTGGCCGCGGGCGGGCGCTGCCTGCACTTTTACACCATGAACCTCTCCGCCTCCATCTCCGCGGTGCTGGACCAGCTGGACCTGGTGCCCAAGGCCCACGAGCGGGAGGCGCCCTGGGCGGCCAGCGGCCCAGCCCGCTCCAAGGACGAAGTCCGGCCCATCTTCTGGTCGAACCGTGCGGCGTCGTACCTGGCGCGCACGTCCGAGTGGGACGAGTTCCCCAACGGCCGCTGGGGGGACTTCCGCAGCCCGGCCTACGGCGAGATCACCGACTACTACCTCGCGTTCAAGCGCCCCAAGGTCAAGCGGGAGGCCATCTGGGGCTGCCCCAAGGACGAGGCGGACGTGAGAAGGGTCTTTGTGGACTTCGTGCGCGGAAAGGTGCCCCAGCTCCCGTGGTGCGACACCCCGCTGGCCGACGAAGCCGGGGCCATCGCCGACAACTTGCGCTGGATGAACAGCCACGGGTTCCTGACCATCAACTCCCAGCCGCGCGTGAACGGGGCGCCCTCCACAGACCCCAAGGTCGGGTGGGGCGGCGACGACGGCGTCGTCTTCCAGAAGGCCTACATCGAGTTCTTCGTCAGCCCGGAGCAGTGGGAACACCTTCGCAAGGCCATGCCCGCCTTCCCCTCCCTCACCTACCACGCCATGAACCTGGCTGGCGAGGAGCACATCAACACCGACCGCACGCGCGCCACTGCCGTCACTTGGGGGGTCTTTCCCGGCCGCGAAATCCTGCAGCCCACGGTGGTGGACCCGGTGTCGTTCCGCGTCTGGAAGGACGAGGCCTTCGAGCTCTGGCGCTCCCAGTGGGCCTCTGCCTACCCTGGGGACGACGAGGCTTCCGTCCGGGCCCGAGAGGTCATCGAGCGCATCCGCAGCACCTGGCTGCTGGTCAACGTAGTGGACAACGACTACGCGGAGCCCGAGAGCGATATCTTCTCCGTGTTCAAGCACGCCGCCACCAAGGCCATGTCCACCGACCAGCTGCGCGCCGCCGTGCTGGCGGCCGAGGCGGAGAACAGGGCCCTCCGCGAGCGAGCCGAGGCCCTGCAGTCGCACGTGGCGCGCCAGTCCAAGGACCTGGAGTTCCAGGCCGAGCGCGCCGCCCGGGCCGAGGGGGAGGTGGCAGCCCTCCGCCGCCGCGTCCGCGAGCTGGAGATGCGCACGGTCCTGGCAGGCTCCGTGGCCTCGAGCCTGCAGCCGGCAGGGCTCGCGGCGCCCCGCTACCTTGCAGCCACGGCGGCGCCAGGTGCGGCCGGTGCTGCGTCGGCAGCTGCGTCTGGGGCGGCCGTGGCGACGGTCAAAGCTTGAAGCGTGCTCAGGGTCGAAGTGACATATGGTTTGTGCGTGCAGAGTTGCAGCTTGTGCGGGTGTGGGTGTGGCGGAGGGCGTCGCGTGGGATGATGCCTCGTCAGGACGTTCAGTGCAGGGTCGATTCATGTGCCCCGCAGCCCGCCGCCGTGCAATGGCAAGCTCGCGCGCGCACACACCCGCACACACGAACACGCGCATGCGCTTGCGACGGCGGGGGTCGCCTCGCTCGCACACTCACGCCCTGCTCGGCCGCCCAAGCGACGTCGCCACAGTGGATGCCATGGAAGAGCCGAAGCCGGCGTCGACCGACTCGGCCAGCAAGTGGGCGTCGGCCCTGTGCTGCTGGGTGCGCCGCGCGCGCGCCGCCTGAGCCATGCGCGCGATGTCCTGCTCAACCAGCTGGCTGGACAGGGTGGCCGCCACGCTCCCCAGGGCGGCAATGCCCTGCTCGGCGCCGCCTGCCCCGCCCTGCTGCATCGCGGCGGCCTTGCTGGTGCCCAGGCCGGCCGTGGACACGGCAAAGGCGCGCGCGTCACGCCCTCCCGCCTGACTCAAGCGATTGCCGCCGCCCGTGGCGTCTGCAGCGCGCCGCCGCGACCTGCGCGCGCCCCCGCCGTCCACGTCGCGCATGAACGCGCCCACGGCCGAGCGATGCTTCTCCCCGGCACGGCCGAGCAGGTCGTCGACGTCCGCCTTGGCGCCTGCCGCGTCGGCAGCGAACGCCGCTGCCACGTCATCCGAGGCGGACGGCTTTCCCTTCCTGCTCCGGGCGCGCTTCGCGGGCTTGCGCTTCCGCTGCTTGCCCTTGCTTGACCGCATGGGGCTGTGGGTGCGTGCCGCCTCCGCGTCCGCCTCCGCCTCCATGCCCCTGTGAGCAGAGCCCTCCATGGCTGAGCTTCTGGCGAGACCCTCCGCCTCCTTGGCCTCGGGCTTGGCTGCCAAGCCCCTGGTGGCAGGGCGGTGCCTGCTCGTCGAGCCGGAGCTGCGCCGAGGCCCGCTGCCGCCAAAACCGCGGGACGATGGCTTGGCTGTCGTGGTGCCAGTTGTCCTGTCGATCCCGGGGCGTACGACCCGCACCACCGGCCGCTGCTCGTCCTGAGAGCGGCGCAGCTCTGCGGAAATGGCCCCTGCCAGCTCCGTGACGGACGTCTCGTCGTCCCCGCGGCCGCCAGCGCGGGAGATATCACCCCGCTCCGCGAAGGTTCCGCGCCGCTCCCAGCGCCCCCCCTCCGGCGCGCCTGCGGGCTCGCCGCGCGCGCTCCCCATGGCCGCGCTGCCGCTGCTGCCGGCAGGCCGGTGGCCCACCCTCTCGGGCGAGAAGACCGCCGACTCATCGTCGCCCAGCCCCAACTCCCCCGGCCCAAGCGGCGTCTGCCCGACGACCGGCGAGGGCAAGTCGGGGTCCTCGGGCAGGTGCCGGAACTGCTTGTGCAGGTGCAGCGTGGGCTTGGCGATGATGCGAAGCTCGCCCTGGGGCGGTGCGGATCCGCGCGCGCTCCTGCGGGGAAGTGGCGCGAGAGCCCTCCCCGACCCCAGCGGGGTCTCGCTGGGCAGGCGGCGCATCGTGGTTCCCTCCCGCTCGTCGACGGCGGCCGGCGGGGGGAACTGTACCGGGCCGGCCCGCCCGCCGGGCGTTGGCAGCACCAGCGTCTCCGGCTGCACCGGCCGCCTGGCGTGGGCGAAGCGCTTCTGCGGCACGATCGACAGCGGCAGCTGGCCCCCGACGTGGCTGCGGCGGTGGGAGGTGGAGCGCGTGGCAGCGGGGCTGAACGCGCCCGCGGGCGCCGCCACTGCCGCAGAGCCGCCAGAGGCGCCGCCCGAGTGCCGCGCCGTCAGCAGGCCCTCGCTGTCCGAACCCACGGCGTCCTCGTCGATGCCCGTGCCCAGCGGCGCCCTGCCGCCCGCGGCATCGCCCGCCTCTGAGGCGGAGCGGTTCCGCTCCAATGCCACGATACCGCCCCCGAAGGCCGAGCCTGAAGGCGGCGGCGGGCCCGCCGCCGCCTCGCTCATCGACCGGAGCCGAAGTGACTCGGCCAGGTCCCGCGTCGAGCCGGCGCGGTCGACGATCACCCGGGATGCCCGCTGCATGGCCCCAGCACCGCCCTTGGCGTCGAGCGGGGACATGGCCTTGCGCGGGGCGCCGGTGTATTTGCTGCCCGTGGCTAGCAGCCTTGCCGCGACGCCGGACGGGGTGTCGCTGGGAGTGGCGGCACCGTCCCTACCCACTGTCGAGCCGGGGCTGGGCGGGGCCCACCCAGCCGCCGCTTCCAAGCCGCCGTCCGCGCTAGGGGGCGGCGCAACGCCGCCAAGCGGGGTGAGCGAGCCCGCCGCCCCCAGCCGCCCCGACGCCATGCGCCGAACCGCGCCGCGGGACGGCAGAGGGCTCACGTTGCTCTGCCCATGGGCGGAGCTGTCCGGCGTGTGGGCGCGCGCCCTGGAGCCCACCGGCACCAGCGCGGGCGAGGGCGGGGAGGTGATGCGCAGCCCGGGCCCCGGCGCCCCGAACAGGGCGGGGGCTGCCGAGCTGGCTGTGCCGGGCGTCTGCGGCACCAGGGAGATGGACCCCCGCCGCTGGCCCGCCGAGCGGGGCGCCGCCGGCCCGTCCACCTCCACGGGAGCCACGGACGCCCGCTGGAACACGATGCCTTGCGGGGCGGGCGCCGCGCCCGACTCGAGGCTGATGGCGTCGTCGTCCTCGTCGCTGCTCTCCGACGAGCTGCCCGCCAGTCCGCCGCCAGCGCCCTCCGCCTCCCGCTTGGCTGCCCGCAACACACGCAGGATCGCCGAGTCGGGCAGGTCGGAGCCCCTGCGAGCGTGCGAGGCCAACTCCTTCAGCGCCTCCGCCTCCCGCTCCGCCCGCGACCGCGCCTTGCCGCGCTTCACGGACGGCGGCTTCACGCGAAGCGTGAGTGGCGTGCCCCACGCCCTGCCCATGCGCACAAACGCTGGGCCTTGGTCGTCGAGCGCGCCGAATCCCGTGCTTGGCCGAGCCCGCCGACGCGCGCCGGACGCGCCCCGCACCCCGCCGCCCAGCGGGGCCGTGCCCCCCAGCTGGGACCGCCCCGCACCCCGCACGGCGCTCGGAAGCGCCGCCATGCTGTGGCTGCCGAGCCCCGCGCCGGGAGCGCGAAGGGAGCGGGACGGCCCGGCAAGCGCGCTCGAGGCGCCGCTGCGCTCCGGCACACCGGGGCTCCTGGGACCCTCGCCGTCGGCCTGGCCGGGCGTCGCGGCGGCAGGGCTCGCGCCGCGTTCGCCGTCGTCCGAAGCCTCAAGCTCCACCTCGGACACGAGGGCCGACGGCGGCCGGGCGTCCACCGTCTCCGGCCGCAGCCGAGCCAGCTCCGCCACCAGCGTCGCTGTGGTGCGCTCCACGGCCTCCAGGTACTGGAGCATCGTCTCGCTGGTGCAGCCCGCCCGCAGCATCTCGATCATCTGGTGCACGCCGCCAGGCTGAGCATCCTCGCGCCGGCCCAGCAGCCGCTCCACCGCCGCGTGCCTCCGCCGCTTCCGCTGTCTCGGCCGGCGCTCGCCGCCTGCGTCGTCTGCGTCCTTGGCCTCCCGCCCACCGTCGCCGTCGCCGCCCGCGGCCTCGTCGACACCCTTGCCCTCCCCCGCCTCTTTCCCCGCCGTCTCCTCCTCCTCCTCCTCCTCGTCCGCAACAAAGTCGCCGCCCACGCCCGCCGACGCGAGCGCCGCAGCCCTCCTCCCCTCAGCCTCCTCCTCAGTCTCCAGCTTGGCCCCCTCCGCCGCCAGCGCCAGCGCCTCCGCCTCGTCGGCCTCTGCCACCACCTCGTCGTCAATCTGGTCGGCAAACCGCGCCAGGAGCGACTCCAGCCGCTCCTCCTCGCTCTGCTGCAGCCGCCCAGGCCGGAACAGCGACGTGCGCCGCTGCAGGAGCCTGGACACGCCGGAGCCGCGCCCCGGATGCGCAACAGCGCCCTCAGGAGCAGGGGCGCCGCCCTCGCCAGCCTGCGCCCGCTGCGGCGCCCGCAAGCCGCCGCCCGCGTGGCCGCGCTGTCTGCTAGACATGTACACGGTCGCGAGCGCCTCCCGAAACTCCGGCAGGCGGTTGCACTCGACCGCGTAAAAGGCCCCTTCCACGGCAGAGCCGATGGCATCGGTCATTTTGGCAGCCTCGTCAACCCGCTCCTGCACCCGCCAGGCCTCCTCGGCCACCAGCTTGGCCGCGTGGAGGCGCGCGGTAAGCTCCCGCTGCCGCACGCTGTGCGTCCGCCGCTGCGTGCGCAGGAAGCGGCGCTTTCCGCGCTCCGCCTCGGTGAGCCGCTCCTCCATCTGCGCGATCTCCTCGTCCACCATGTTGATGCGGCGGGTCAGAGCCAGCTGCGCCTCGGCGCGCCCCAGCCACCACTCCACGGCCTGCTCCCAGGACTCCACCCCGATGCGGTCGCACAGCTCCTTCAGCGTGCCCTCCACCTTCTCGATCTCCTTCTGCGCCTCATCGACTGCGGGGCGAGGCGGGAGGGGCGCGGAGGGGCGGGGGCAATCGGCCAGCGCGGGGAGGCGCGGGGGGAGGTATCGGCAGCGGATGCGCTCCGGGTTCCGTGCGCGCGCGTCAGCGGCTTCCGGCCCCTGGCTCTGCCCGAACAAGTCTCACTTCGTTTCCGCTCAAGCTCTGCCAGGCGCTCGCTCTGCTGGATCTCCGCCTTGATCTCGCGCTCCATGTCGATGGGAAGCTCGCCGACAAAGTGCTGTGATCCTTCCGCCTCGGCGCGTCGCTCTTGCGAGGTCTTCCTGCCTGCGAGCGCTCGGAGCAGGCGGCCAGTCTCCTCGTCAAGGGTCGTCTTCTCCTTCTCGTAGGCCTGCGTGCAGGGTGGGCGGGTGGAAAGCGTGGCAGGGCCGGGGCGGGCGTGGCAGGGCCGGGGCGGGCGTGGCAGGGCCGGGGCGGGCGTGGCAGGGCCGGGGCGGGCGTGGCAGGGCCGGGGCAGGCGTTGCTGGGTCGGAGCGGGCGTGGCAGGGCCGGGGCGGGCGTGGCAGGGCCGGGGCGGGCGTGGCAGGGCCGGGGCGGGCGTGGCAGGGCCGGGCCGGGCGTGGCAGGGTCGGGGCGGGCGTGGCAGGGCCGGGGCGGGCGTGGCAGGGCCGGGGCGGGCGTGGCAGAGCCGGGGCGGGCGTGGCAGGGCCGGGGCGGGCGTGGCAGGGCCGGGGCGGGCGTTGCTGGGTCGGAGCGGGCGTGGCAGGGCCGGGGCGGGCGTGGCAGGGCCGGGGCGGGCGTGGCAGGGTCGGGGCGGGCGTGGCAGGGCCGGGGCGGGCGTGGCAGGGCCGGGGCGGGCGTGGCAGGGCCGGGGCGGGCGTGGCAGGGCCGGGGCAGGCGTTGCTGGGTCGGAGCGGGCGTGGCTGGGTCGGAGCGGGCGTTGCTGGGTCGGAGCGGGCGTTGCTGGGTCGGGGCAGGCGTGGCTGGGTCGGAGCGGGCGTGGCAGGGCCGGGGCGGGCGTGGCAGGGCCGGGGCGGGCGTGGCAGGGCCGGGGCGGGCGTGGCAGGGCCGGGGCGGGCGTGGCAGGGCCGGGGCAGGCGTTGCTGGGTCGGAGCGGGCGTGGCAGGGTCGGAGCGGGCGTGGCAGGGTCGGAGCGGGCGTGGCAGGGCCGGGGCGGGCGTGGCAGGGTCGGAGCGGGCGTGGCAGGGCCGGGGCGGGCGTGGCAGGGCCGGGGCGGGCGTGGCAGGGCCGGGGCGGGCGTGGCAGGGCCGGGGCGGGCGTGGCAGGGCCGGGGCGGGCGTGGCTGGGTCGGAGCGGGCGTGGCTGGGTCGGAGCGGGCGTTGCTGGGTCGGAGCGGGCGTTGCTGGGTCGGAGCGGGCGTTGCTGGGTCGGAGCGGGCGTGGCTGGGTCGGGTCTGCCCGGGCGCTCCTGGCGGGGAGGCAAGCCAGGCGCTGACGGGCGCTGCAGCGGAGGCGGTAGCGACAGCGGCCCGGCTCCCGGCGTCGAGGCAGCCAGACTAACAGCAAGGGCGGCGTCCTCCTCGTCCAGAGCCGCCATGCGGCGCTGCGTGGCCTCCTTGCGCTCCTCGTCCGCGGCGTTTGCGGCCTCGAGACAGAGCACGAGCTTGTGCCTCCGGACCTCGAGTTCCGTCTGCTTGCGCTCGAACGCACCGCGGGTCTGCACCTGCGTCAGCCTCTTGTTGTTGATTGACTTTCGGATGCGCTCGATGGCGGTGGCAGTCTTGTCGTGAATCAGCAGCAGCCGCTGGCGGCGGTCGACCAGAAACCTGATGCGGTTCAGTCGCTCGCGCCTCAGCTGCCGGTGCACCTCGTTCGCCCCCATGTTGCGGACCACGGACCGCTCCGGGCCGAAGTCGCGCAGCTTCTTGGCCTCGGCATTCAGGCCAGCCTGCGCGTGGGGAGGCGGAAAGAGCGGCCAGGCGCGCGGAAGACGGTCGCAACGGCAAACGACGCTGCAGCGGCGGAGTGCCGGCGGGGCGAAGCACGGCCACGGCCCCCAGGTGCGCACGCCCCGCTCGACGCAAAGTCACCATCCAAGCGTGTCTGAGGGCGCCTCCAAGCGTTGTCACGGCGGTGCCGGCCCCAGGCAGCTTGGGCAGCCGGGGCCGGCCGAGACCGCGCGCGCCGCTCACGTTAAGGGCCGCCAGCCGCGCGTTGAGCTCCTCTACCCGCGCCTGCTCGACGGCGACTCTGCGAGAAAGGGAACACCCACGGGCCGCGCGGCACAAGGCTTGATGGTCGCGACTCGTGGGAGCGACGGCGGGCCGCTCGAGGCGCGCCGGCAGTGACGCCGGAACCGAAACAGCCCGCTCTCACGCTCGCTCCGTGACCATCCGCTCCCGCTCAAGCTCGTTGACCTTGGCCTCGGCCGCTGCCCTGCTGCGGGACGCGGCATCGGCGGCATCGGCCTCCATGGGTCGCCCGGCGGGCGCAACCCCCAAGTGAGCGTGCCAAGCGGACATGCGACGGGAGGGCTCTGCCGGCAGATTGCGGCGGCGGCAAGCAGCGGGCGCAAAGTTGGGCGCATGCGCGGGCTCGTGCGACAGCCGCGCTCATCCAGGCCAGGCGTGCTGCTGCCGTGCGTGTGCGGGTGCTGTTCTAGGGAACGAGCCTTGCGACCGGGGGGGGGCTGGAGATACGCTGAACCGCAGCGCACGCCAGCGAGCCGAACACGCACAACATGCAGTCTCTCTGGCGCGCGGGAGGGAAAAAAAATGGCGACATTGCCGCTAGTGAAGACGAGCGACCGCAGCTGCTGCTGCCGGGGCGGACGATCGCGCAGAAGACGCGCTGCTGCTCGGGGCGGACGATCGCGCAGAAGACGCGCTGCTGCTCGGGGCGGACGATCGCGCAAAAGACGCGCTGCTGCTCGGGGCGGCGCGCCGCAGTTGCACCGCGCGCGGGACCATGCGTAGGCGCCGGCGACGAGCGTCCGACTCGCCCGGCCCCATCGCGGGAGGCGTGCCACGGCGGGCAGGCGTTGCAGCGACGCAGCTGCCCGCTGCGAGAGCCGGCGCCGCAGGAACGTCGCCCCACCCGTCCTCTGACCACTGCCTCAGGCTAGGGGGCGGCGCCGCCGCACCGGCCATGTCTGGGCCCACGATCAAGCCCGCCACTGTCGCGGAGGGCCCCGCGCTGGCTACCGCTGCCGCAGCGGCCGCTGGCGCGACGGCGGCCGCCGAAGCTGCTGCTCTCGCGCTTGAGCTGGCCCCGCAGCCGTCCTCGGTCGCGCCAGCGGTGGTTCCCATGCGATGGCCATCCGTCCGAGCAGCGCCTGCCGCGGCGTGAGAGGCCAGCAGCCGAGTGAGCGCTGCCGCAGCGCCCCCCCCAAAGGCGTGATGCGCCTGGAGGTGGACTGCTCGCTCCCGGCTGGATCGAAACGCAGCGCGGCAATCGGGCACTAGGCATCGGAGCTGCGGGGCGGGGGCATTCAGGGAGAGGGCAGAAGCTTGCGCTGGAAGGCACCGCGGCCTTGGCCCCGAGCCTGCATCGCCCCAGCTCGCGCCCCCCCACGCCACCGTGCTCGCACAGCCCATACAGCCCATGCGGCACAGCTCAGCAGGAGCAGGCTCACCTGTGCTCGCCCGGATGCCAGCAGGGAAAAAGTGGCGTCGTGGGCCTCGCTCTCGTGCAGCTGAAGCAAGTGCTCCGAGGGCAACACGAGCCCGCAGACTCGGCACGAGCACACGTGCACGGCTGCCAGGTGTGCCCCCAGGCTCGCTGGTGACTCGGCCCATGCTCCGCACACTTGGCAACGGCGCCTGCCGGCTGCGCTCTGGGAGCGAGTGGCCAGGGCGGCCCGCTCCCGCTGAAGCTCCAGGTGAAGGGCCGCAGCGTCCGCCTCTAACGACGGCCACCGACGGTGAGGGCGAAGGAGGAACTCAACCCGCTGGCATCCGCCTCCGTCCATGCACAGGAAGGTGCAGGGGTGGGGCTCGCTTGCCGCGTTCGGCCGGCGGCAGAGCCCTCAGCGCTCGCACACAAAAGGCCACCCCTGAGCCGCCATGGCCGGAAGTGGGGACCAAGTGCTTGTCAGGGCGTTTCTGGGAGAGACGCGGCGCAATGTGCGGGTGGACAGCTCAGGCACGGTGCGAGAAGCCAAGGCGGCAATTTTGGCAGCATTTTCTGTGGAGCAGCCGGCCGAGAACGTGTTCCTGACGTTTGAGGAGGCGTCCAGCGGTGAGCACACGGCAGCAGCTCGAAGAGCACACCAACACTCATCTCTGATGCGCTTTGGGCGAGATGGCAGCGGCTCGGCTGTGCTTGCCGCGGGTGTTGTTGGTGCCATTCTGACCGCAGATCCATCGGACGGGCTATCGCCGGATAGCGCCTCTATCGCTGGAACGGCACTTGCGGTTGTGAGTGGCGTGTGTGGTAGCCCGTTTCGGGCGGCGGGGAGGGGGGGGTGTTCGAGGGCATGGGGCGGCCTTTGATGCGCTCTCAAGGCCAACAAACACCACTCTCCGATGCCCGTGCTCGCAGCGAGGCACCCGCGTCTGGATCAAGGGGGCTCCTGGCACCAGCCTCGAGGGTCCAGTGTCGACACCAGTCAAACGGCCGCAGGCCGTGCCGCAGCCGACGTGAGGCGCCGCTGACCTCCGGAGAGCGTCCGTAGCCGCCGGCGGGCAGGGGCGTCCGCGCTGCAGCAAAGCATCGCTCTCCTGCCCCGTGGCTAAGCGGACAAGCCCCTAATGCGGTCGCGCACGCGTGCGGCTGTTGTGTTCGCCTCCCGCAGGTCCACCAAGGCGCTGGAGCAGCGGCTGCGGGAGGGGCGCCAGCTGCGGATCGCTGTCACGGAGACGCGTCGCGGCACCGGCGCCGTCGGTGGCCGCATGCACTTCATCGTGCTTCCGGACAAGGCGACCTGCGCCGCACTACGAGCAGCGTGAGCCGATGCCCTGTCGGAGCGCCCTCGCCCTCGCCCTCGCCCTCGCCCTCGCCCTCGCCCTCGCCCTCGCCCTCGCCCTCGCCCTCGCCCTCGCCCTCGCCCTCGCCCTCGCCCTCGCCCTCGCCCTCGCCCTCGCCCTCGCCCTCGCCCTCGCCCTCGCCGGGCGGCGGCCGTCGCCCGAGCCAAACCTTCCGATCGCCCAGTCAAGGCAGCCGCCCGCCCGCCGCTGTCCCGCTCCCCGCAGCGTGGCTGCTGAGACTGGAATCCCAGAGACGCACCTCAAGCTGACCAAGCCCGACCTCTCCCGCCGCCTACAGGCAGGGGCAACGCCCTCCGCCGCCTCCGCCGCCGCTGACGCCGGCCGCTCCGGCCCGTCCATGGCCCAGCTGGACGCCGCGGCGGAAGACGCGCTCAACGACCCGCTCAAGGCGGGCGTGCGCCTCACGGAGCGCCCCCCAGGGCCCGCCTGCGGGCGTCTGGCAGAGCTGTGGGCCACCCGCCTGCCCCACCCGGTGGCCCAGCTCTACAACTTCCGCAGCCGTGGCCTCGGCTTCCGAGGCACAGATCCGCCGGCCACCCCTTCCCCCGGCGCCTCCTCCTCCCCTGGGCCGTCTGGGGGGGCGCCCTCTCGACCCTCCGGGCGGTCGGTGCGCACGCTGGCGCAGCTGTCTGCGGAGCACGACCGCGACTGTCCGCTCATCACGGGCGGCCAGGCGGCCCGCATGCTGGGCGTGAAGCTGCTGGCCGACCCGTCCCGCGTCCCGTTCCTCGCCGGCCGCTTCCGCCGCCGCCGCATCGCATGGTGCTTCGGCCGCCGGTCGACGGACGGCTGGATCGAGGTTGACGCGCTGTACGAGCCACCCCAGCGCTCCACCGCTCACCACGCGCTTCTCCTTCCCGACGAGCACGCGGCCAGGGTTGACGCCATCGCAGCCGCCCTCGGGCTCTGCCGGGTCGGCATCGCCTTCTCAAAGCCGGGCAAGGCAGCCCCCGCGGCCGCGGGTGGAGCCCGCCCCGCGAGCAGGCCCTCTGCCGGCCCCTCCCCGATCAAGCAGCGGCTCTCCAGCTTCCGCCGCTCCGAGGCGGCGGCGGCCGCCGCGCCTCCCTCCCGCGTCGTCCCCGTGACGTCGCACGAGCTGCTGCTGGCGTCCAGGGCGTCTGCCCACCTCGGGGCCGACCTGGCCGTGCTGGTGCTCCACACGGCGCCCCCCGGCGGCGCAGACGAGGGGCTCCTGCAGTCCATGGAGGTCGTCATGCCGTCGCCCCAGGCCGTGGGCGGCGTGGCCGCAGGCGAGCTGTCGGCCGATCCCGAGGACGAGGACCACCTCGTCAGCTCGCGGCTGGTGCGCCTGCCGTGCACCTCTGGCAACACCTTTGCCGACACGCGCACCCGCCGCATTCCCGTGGACCTCCTCGTCTCTCACTGCGCTGTTCGCGGCACCCCGTCCCTCATGCCCCCGGAGGCGCCCCCCAAGGCCGGCCAGGTCGACCCGCTGGACATCGAAGCCCGCGACGAGGCGCGGCGCGTGTACGAGCCGCGACTGCACTCTCGCGTTCCCTCCGTCAACGCCGTGGACCCCGTGTCGGGCCAGCCGGCTGGGCCGGGCAGGGACACGCTCGCCACGCTCCTGACCCAGCGCGAGGAGGCGGACTTTGTGGAGACGGTGCGCGACCTCGGGATGCTGGTGGCGCTCTGCCAGCCGCTTCCCGACGCGGCCGACCCCATGGCGGCGCTCCTCGCCGCGGAGGAGCGGGGCGAGCAGCGCCCTGGCGGGGGGCAGTCGCAGTGTCTGTCGCTGCCTGAGGTGTGTCGCATTGCGCGAGCGCTGGCTGCCGGCGACCGCGCCGTCGTGGAGCTGTTCCAGCCCCGCGTGGAGCAGTGGGCCACGGGCCAGTACCGCGACCCGGTGCTGCTGGCGCAGGGCAAGCTCTCCCCGCTCCTCTCCGACAGGGACCTGGTGAACCAGCTGGTGAGCATGCACGACACGAAGGCGCCGGGCCAGGCGGCAGGGCCGTCGCTGCGGTCGAGGTGTCCCCTCTGCTGCGCCGCGGCGACGGAGGACGAGGCCCGCTCCCGCGAGCACGACATCGTGGCGCACCTCAAGGCGGCGCACGGCAGCCTGGTCAACAGCGTGATCAGCGCGCGCCGGCGGGAACGCGGGGGCTCGGCTGCGGCCGACGATGCTCCGGCCGCCCCCGCGGCGCCCTGGGCGGCAGCGCTGCTTGCCGGGGCTCCGGGCTCCAAGCCAGCTCCCAAGCCAGCTCCCAAGCCAGCTCCCAAGTCGGCTCCCAAGCCAGCTTCCAAGCCCGTCGCGCCCGCCGGCTCGGTCGCAGCCGCGTTCTCGGCTTCCCTCGCCAGTCAAAAGGCGAGCACCGCCAGCTACCATGGCCACCTAGGCGATTTGGATCCCTTTGCAGCAGCTGCTCTCGCGTCAGCCACGCCGGCAGCCTTGGCGGGCAGCCTGGGGGCCGGAGGCGCAGCATTCGCTGCAAGCAGCAGCGCGAGCGGCTCCAGCGGCGACCAGGACGGGCCGACTACCCAGCAGATCGAGCAGGTCATGGGCGTGACGCAGTGCACTGCGGACCAGGCCAAGCAGGCGCTGCTGGAGTTCGACTGTAGCGTGGAGGCGGCCATCATGGCCTGCCTCGACGGGTGAGACCACCAGTCGGCTGAGCGCCCTCGCACCCTGCTGCGTCATTGAGTGGCCGGCCTTTGAGCAAGTGTGCATGGGCGTGCGAAGGCGCTGGCCTGCGGTTCCCGTGGGAAGCCCAACGGTGCGTGGCTGGGACAAGTGCGCGGAAGCTGCGCGAAAAATGGGGAAGCTCCGCCACACAAATATTTCGCTGGCTTCTTGAAGGCGCACTCCATGGGAGCGGCGTGCTCCGCGGACCCATTCAGGGTCGTCCCGTCGGCTGCAATATCACCGTGGGCCTCTCTGACGCTCTACGTGTCGCCAACGCTTCCCCAAGACGACGAGGGGACGTGGCGACTCTCCGCGCTGCTTACCGATGCAACTCTCGACGCAGACCGGCGCCAAGCGCTGATGCTGCAGTCTATCCAACGCGACGGGGGAAAGATCAACCCTGCGCTGCGGTGGGCCGTGTGGCCGTGCCTGCTGCGCGCGGAGGAGCTCCTGTCGACGAGCTCGCTGACCAAAGTCGCGTCGGTTGCCCTGCACCTCGGCGAGAGGCAGCACGAAAGCGAGCTCGCCAAGGCTGTGAGCGTGGCGGCAAGGGACGTGCCCCGCACTGCACCGGAGCTGCGACTCCTCCAGGGCAGGCGGCCGGGGCGCGAGCGCCGCACCGCACGCGCGTTGTTGCGGCTGCTGACAAACCTGGCCGCCCTCGACGAGGACGTGCGGTATGTCCAGAGCATTAACTTCATCGCGGTTCAGCTGCTCTTGGCTGGGGTGCGCGTGGAGGCTGCCCTCGCCTGCATGCTGGCCCTGACGCGCACGCGCGGGTGCGGGCTCGCGTCTCTGTACCTGGCGGGACTGCGCGATGCTCGCCTGCTCGCGCGCGCCGCGGCGCTGCTCATGCAGAAGCGCGCGCCAAAGGCCCGCTTGGCTCTCAAGGCCGTCGGTCCCATTCTGGACGGCGCCATCGTGCCGTGGCTCATGGCGGTGGGGGGGGCATCGGCTCTGCCCTGGAGTGCGAAGCTCGTCACTGTGGACGCGCTCGTCATCGAGGTAGCCCAGGCGCAGCAGCGCGCCGTGCACGGGCCCTCTCCGAGCGCAAACGGGCCCTGTCCCGCCCCAGTCTGGCTCGACCCCGCCGTCGCCGGCAACATCGCTGCAGCCAGAACGGACACGCCTGACGCTGGCGCTGGCGCCGCCACCGCGCCCGCTGCATTGCTCCAGAGCGCGACAGCTGCTGCGGTGGCCGCATCCGAGGGCGCAGACACCTCCACCGCCGACGACAGGCCCGACCGCCGCGCGTCGCCGTCGTCCGGTTCGCCTGCCGTCAGCGTGGGCGTGGCTGCCGCGCCAAAGCATCTCCCAGCCGCAGAGGAAGGAGCGACCTCCCCGGTGCGCGGCCCCACCGACGGCCCTGCCACCGACGGCCCTGCCACCGACGGCCCTGCCACCGACGGCCCTGCCACCGACGGCCCTGCCACCGATGGCCCTGCCACCGACGGCCCTGCCACCGATGGCCCTGCCACCGACGGCCCTGCCACCAACGGCCCTGCCACCGATGGCCCTGCCACCGACGGCCCTGCCACCCACGGCCCTGCCACCGATGGCCCTGCCACCGACGGCCCTGCCACCAACGGCCCTGCCGCCTCGAAGCCAGGGCCTGAACGGGGCCCCTCGCCGGCCGCTGCGCCGGCCGCGCCCCCCGGCAGAGCCAAGCACCGCAGGGCCCCGCGGCCTGTGGACGCGCCTCTCACTGCTGTTGCGTGTGCGCTGGCGGCCATGAGAGCCGTTGAGCCGTGGCTCGGCACCATTGCAAAGGCCGGCGCTAAGCACGCTCGCAGGCACAGGCGACGCCGCGGGCACAGCGTGGCGCCGTCCGGCGATGATGGCGCCTGGGCGATCGATGCGGTCTTCTCGACGGTGCAACACCGTTGGCTGGAGCAGGCGCGCGCTCGGACGCAGCGGGCGGAGGCTGGTGCCGCCCTCGCGCCGCTGCCCGGACCCGTTTCGCGCGTGCTGCGGAGGCGGCGACAGCGAGCGGCCGGGGCAGCAGCCGCTGCGGAGGTGGATGGCGTTGCCATTCCGGCCCACGGGGTGCCGGAAGCGGCGCCCGCCGCTCGGGCGAGCGACGGCGACTCCTCGGCCTCGTCCGACTCGGACGGGTCTTTTGCCGCGTCGGACGACGAGCCAGACTCCCCCGGAGGCGCCTCTTCGGCAGTCATCCCGCCAGCCCGCCGCGCGGGTGATGCGGCGCTACCGCACCTGCCGCGCCCGCTGCAGGAGCCGCGCAGGGGATACGCGTTCCGGGCGCAGCCGGCCACGGGCTCGCCCGAGCGGCTGATGGGGCCGGCCGGGAAAGCGGCCGAGGCGGAGACAAGGCGAGCGGCCGTTGACGGCGCGCTCGGATCTGTGCGCATCCGCGCATCCTCACTGACGTCCGTGGACGGCGAGCTGTGCTTCGAGTGGATGCACCCGAAGCTGTGGGCGGGGCTGTTGGAGCGAGAGCGGGTGTGGGTGTCGGAGCAGGCGAGAGACGGCACGGGGCGCACCCGGCTCGAGTGCGCCGTCAGCGAGGCGGCCGCGCAGCTCGGCATAGCTCCTCCCCCCGACTCTTCGTTTGTGTGATGTAGGCACGCCGCGGCAGTGGGGGGGGGGGTCGCTGGGTTGGGGGCGGCCCCCTTGCGGCGCGGCGCTCGTGACTCGCTGCTGCGGCAGGTGGGCAACGGACACCGAACTGGGGCGAGGCACGAAGCTCCTTGCAGTGGGCGCTCGGTCAAAGACGCATCCACACACAAACACAAACACTCACCCACACAAGGCCTTGGGGCGGCAATGGCGGGGGCGCATGGAGTCACGGGCAGGGGACGGACATCAGGCGGCAGCCGGCGTGCGGCGATCAAACGTCGTCGCCTCGCTGCTCGCGAGCCGTCTTGAGGCGCTTGGCCTCGCGCTTGCCATCCTCCCGGTAGCGCTCCTTGCGCTGCTCGCGCACCACGGGCGCCCACCGCGCGGCCTCCGCGGCAACCTTGCGCTGCCTGTCGGCCTTGCGCCTGTTCTCGGCCTCCTGCACCTTCTTCTCGCGGGCGCGGCGCACGGTGTGAACGCGCTGCATCGCGGCGAGCGCGGCCCGCTCGGGCGCCTCGAGGATGACGGCCCGCTTGTTGGCGTAGGTAGCGCCCTTCTTGGCGGCCGACTGCTTCGGCTTGGACGCGTAGGGCAGGGCAGCCTGCAGCTTCTGCGGGATGCGCAGCGGGTTGAAGCGGCGCTCTGGCCTGGCCTGCGGCTGGTAAAGGCTGTCCTTGTTCTGCAGGGCGGAAACGCCAGCGTCGCGGCGCAGATGCCTCATCGGCCGCATCAGCACCAGCCCGCCCGTGTCGTCGGCAACGTCGTAGGCGGCGCGCTGCGCCGCTGCCCCAGCCCGGGCGCGCACGGCGTCGCGCTTAGCCTGGCGAGCGGCCATGGCCTCCTCGTCGCCGTCGCCGAGGTCCGTGTCGTCGTCGGCCTCGGCCTCGGCAGCAGCCGCGACCGCTGCGGCGGCATCCTCGTCCATGTCGGCGGTGCCCTCGGGGGGCGCGAGGCCCAGGAGCTCCTGCCGGCGCTTGAAGGCGTCCTCGAAGGCCGCCGGCACCAGCAGGGAGGTGACGGGGTTGCAGAAGCGCTTCGTCTCGACGGGCACCCAGGTGCGCAGCATTACGATGTCGCTGTGCAGGATCTTGTCCTCAAAGACGGCGCGGAAGGCTCCCGGCTCCCCGTCCTTGACTGGCTTGCGGACCCGGCCGCGCACGCCCGACACCGTGCGGATTTTGGCGTCGGAAAAGCGCGCCACCTCGAGGTCGGAGTTGAACATGCCGCGGATGAGGGCGGTGTTGCGGAAGATCTTCATGGGGTGGCCGATCAGCTTGAGCTTCTTGACGACGCGGAACGTGTCGTCCAGCTCGAGCACCGTGCCTGTGGCAGAGATGCGGAAGGCAGCGGCGCGCGCAGACACCGTCTGGTAGGCGAGGAAGCCGATGTTGGTGGGGGCCGTGGGGGCCCAGATGGTGCACTCGCAGTGCATGTGCTCCGGCGTGTACTTGAGGAACCTGTTCCGCTCCTTGAGGTCCCGCACGGAGTAGAGCGGGATGCTCTGGAAGCGGCGCCAGCCCATGCTGAAGACGAGGGGGTCGCCGTTCTTGAGCTGCCGAGGGCTCCAGCGATGCCGCTTGAGGCGCAAGCGAATGAGCGACATTCCTTGCTCGTGGGGGGGAACCCCGCCGAGGATGAGCGGCCGGGATGCGGTGAAGTTCTGGAAGAACTCGGGCGACACTCCGGCCAGCTCCACGCGCACGTACTCTCCCGGCACGTGGCCGAGGAGGGCGGCGCGCGCAGCCGGGCCAGCCCCAGCGAGCTCCTCGGCGTTGATAGCGTCCTGGGCAGCACGCCGGGCGGCGCGGGCGCGCTCCCCGTCGGGCCCAAAGTCAATCTCGTCCAATCCGCTGCGGTTGAACTTGTGGCCGTCGTCGAGCGCATCGGCAGCGGCCTTGGCGTCCTCGTCCGGCTCTGCAGACGCGCCGGCCTTGAACCTGGCGTGGACTGCAGCCTGTGCGCGCTTCAGCCGGCTGGCCTCGTCGTCGTCGTCGTCAGACAGGTCACCCTCGTCGTCCTCCTCCTCGTCCTCGTCATCATCGTCGTCACTGTCGTCGTCGGAGGCAGCCCCCCTCCGCTTGCCCGGGCCGAAAGACTCGCCCGTCTCCAGGTCCTCAAAGTCCCCCATGGCCACGTCGTCGTCGCTGTCGCCATCGAGATCCGATTCCCCCGAGTCCTCGCTGCCACCGGACTTGGCGGGCGGCAAGCCGAGCATCTCGCGCGCCGCCGCGCGCGCCTTGGCGCCCCAGTCCCCGGTGACGAACCTGTCCTTGAGCGTGGCCAGGGCGTCCCTGTCGTCGGTCCAGTCCACCTTGGCCTCCGTGGAAGTGGGAGCCCACACGCCCACGTCATCAGCGTCGATGTCGATGCCTGCCTTGGCTCGCGCGCTCGACGAGCCTTCCGCAGCTGCCGCGTCCCCGGCACGGCGCCGCGTCTGGAAGAAGCCGCCGTCCTCGTCGTCCTCGCTCGACTCGCCCCCGGCGTCCTCGTCATCCTCGCCAGCGTCGCCGCCGCCGTAGACCAACGCCTCGAGGTCGACGCGCCCGGCCCGCCGCTCCGCCAGCGCCGCGCGCGAGCGGTTCACGATGTCGCTGCGCAGCCTGGCTTCGTCGTCGTCGTCGTCGTCGTCGTCGGACGAAGACGACGCGGAATCGGACGCGTCATCATCCGACGCGCCGCTGTCCAGCTTCGTCTCGCTCGCCTCCTCCTCCTCGTCGGACGACTCCTCTGGCATGGATCCCTTGCCGCCCAGCACAGCCCGGCGGCGCACGCGGCCGTCCTGCTCGACCGCCTCTTCCTGGGGCATGGCGCGCGCGCCGCGGCGTGCGATGGCAGCGTCGAAGGCCGCTGCATCGTCGTCGTCGCCACTGGACTCGTCATCGCCGCTGTCGCTGTCGGAGCTGTCGGAGCTGTCGCCATCGGCCCCGCCAGCGCGCCGGCCCGAGGCCCCCTTGGCCACGTCAGACGAGCGCACAGCAGCGCTGCCAGCAAAGAGCTGCAGCTCCGCCCGGCCCACGCCGGCGTCCAAGCCGCCTTCCGCGCCGCCCTCCTGCAGCTCCCGCATCATCGACACGCCCTCGCTGCCGCGCCCAGTGCGCTCCATCGCCGCACCTGACGAGGCGGCCGCGGCCGCAGCCGCGCCAGCGCCGCCAGTCTCCTCCGTGGATGCGCGCAGCTCGGGCATGATGGCCTTGCCCGCCTTGGCAGCGGCGGAGGCGTCGGCTGACGCCAGGAGCGTTTCGGGGCGCGAGAAGTGCACGTGCGGGACGTTGATGTAGACGGCGTCCCTGTCGAAGACGACGGCGCCCGCGTCGCTCATGGGAGCGTAGAGCAGCGTCTCCTTCGCGCTGAGGGCGCGGCGAGCCTTGCGCTTCTCGGGGTCCGTCTCGGGGAGCGGCACGGGGTCCTCCACGAAGCGCACCGCCTCGACGCGGTGGTCGCCCACGCCGCACATGTGCACGAGGGCGGAGCGAGTCAGCGCTGCGCCGCGCACGAAGCCGAAGAAGGCCACGCGGCGGTCGCAGTGCGGGTTGGCCTGCACCTCCGCGGGGGGCGTGACGTCCTCCACCCGGTCCGCAAGCACGTAGGGGTGCGTGGCGCGCCACGTGAGCGGGCGGAACTTGATGCGGGTGAGGAAGAGGCTGAGGTTGTGGATTTCGCGCTGCGGGTAGTGGCCGTGCGTGATGCCCGAGAGGTAGAAGAGCTTGGCGCCCTGGTAGACCTCCACCCAGAAGCGCTGCTTCAGCTCCTTCTTGCGCGCGCGCACCTGCTTGGCGGTGCGGAAGCGGGGCCCGTCGAGGAAGGTGAGCACCCCCATCACCCGTGGGAACCCGTGCACCTGCAGCACGTTGAGGAACTCAAACGTCTCCATCTCAAACCCGAACGACGCGTCGATGGTCAGCAGGACGAGGTCGGCCACCTTGCCGAGGTCCACCATCGCGTTGATGTCCGGCGGGCACTCGATGAAGGTGATGCGCCGCACCTTGTTGACCACAACAGTGACCGGCCCTCGCACGTCCGACAGGGTGTGCTTCGTGAAGCGCTTGACAAGGTTTTTGATGAGCGTCGTCTTGCCGGTGCGGGGCGGCCCCATGACGACCACCACAAACGGCGGGTCCGTCTCCGCGCGCCGCTGCACGATGGACGCGTGGTCGCGTCTCTGGGACCTGTCGAGGTTCCTCTGAATCTGCCGCTTGGCGCGTGACACCTTGCTCACGCCGAAGGCCTTGGGGTTCTTCCTCGCGCCCGCGGCAGCGCCCCCGCCCTTCTTGGCCGCCTTCTTGTTGGCCTTGGCCCCGGCCTGCCGCGCATGGTGGTGCTTCGGGGCAGCCGCCGCCCCCGCGTCCATCTCGGCTTGCTGGACCGGTGGCGAGGCGCCTGTGCGTGGGCGCAAAGGGCCGCAGCGATGCAGAGCCCGCCGGATGCAGAGCCGCAAGCGCGACCAGACGCCCGCCCTTGCCCGAGGCCTCCTCGGGGCACAAGGAACCTGGGGACCCCGGGCCGGGATTCGGGCCTTGGGAACATGCGCCCCGCGCTCGCTGTGCGCCGTGCGGCCGCGCCTGCGAGGCGGGCCAGCGTCGCGGCGGCGTTGAGGCTCTCGGCCAGCGTGCGCTGCTCGTCCGGCGAGGCCGCAGCCGGGAAGGGCGGCCCCTCTGATGCCGGACGGTGGGTGGATATTCGCGTGGACACGACGGGGCTGGCTGGGCGCGACGCCAAGGCCAAGGACGTCGCGCGCGCCCGCGGCGAGATCCCCGACAACTCTGCCACCAAGTCCGAGCTGTCCCCGCTCGGGCGCGAGCTGAAGTCGCTTGTGAGCCTCGCTCGCTTGTGGCCGCGGCAGTTGGTGTGCTTGCTGCTGCGCGTCTGCGGCCGCCCGCGAGCGCGCACGGTCACGCGCGCGCCCGCCAAGCTCGCTCGCTTTGCCGTGTCACTCCCCGCCTGCGCAGATTCTCGCCAGGGGGCCGCTGTCCATCGCGGAGTTCATGCGGCAGGCGCTGCTGCATCCGGTGCACGGGTACTACATGCGGGAGGACGCGGACGTGTTCGGGCGGAGGGGCGACTTCGTGACGTCCCCCGAGGTGACCCAGGTGTTCGGGGAGCTCATCGGTGTGTGGCTCGTGGCGATGTGGCACCAGCTGGGCTCGCCCCCCCTCGTCCGCATCGTGGAGATGGGGCCCGGGCTGGGCACCCTGATGCGCGACGCCCTGCGCGCCGCCTCCCGCTTCCCGGGCTTCTACGCCGGCGCCAGCGTGCACATGGTGGAGGCCAGCCCGGCCCTCCGCCGGAAGCAGGCGGAGGCGCTCGCCTGCACTGAGTTCACCGACGCGGGCCCCGGCGTGGGCGCGGCCGGCTCGGGGGCCGCCGTGGAGAGTATGCGGTGCGGCATCGGCGGCGGAACGCCCTGCAGCCCCGTGAGCGGCCCCACCATCACCTGGCACGGGCACGTGTCCGACGTTCCCAAGGACGGGGCCTTCCTCTGCGTGGCGCACGAGCTCTTCGACGCGCTGCCTGTGCACCAAATCGAGCGGACTGCCCGCGGCTGGCGGGAGCGCCTCGTGGAGGTGGACGACGACGAGGGCGGCCATCACTTCCGCCTCGCGCTTGCCCGCTGCGAGACCCCCGCCAGTCGCTACTTCACCGACGTGCACCCTCTGTCCGCGCCCAAGCACGTGCCCGACGACGACCCGTCGCTTGCCGTGTGGCGGCTGCGCCCGGGCGCGCCCCCCGCCAGGCTCGACGGGCTCGAGCGTGAGCTGGGCCTGGCGCCCGCAGACGGCTCCCCCGCCACCGACGCGGCAGCATCAGCAGGGGCAGCAGGGTCAGCAGCGGCAGCTGCGGGCGGCACCCGTGCGGCTCTGCAGGGGGTGCGCGCCGGCCGCGACGGCATCGGGGCCCTTCGCCGCGCCATGGGCAAGGGAGGCGGCGGGCCCAAGTCCCCAATGGCAGCCGCCCGCGAGAAGGAGGAGCTGCCCGAGCGGCGCGCAGAGGAGGCGGTCACCGAGCAGCGACGGCGCCAGCTGGAGACGCTGGAGCGGGACATGAGAGACGAGGCGCGCCGCGCCGGAGTGGACGTCGACGCGCACGACGCCGAGGTGAGGGCGGAGAGCGCGGCCCGCGCCGCCTCCGCGATCCGCACCTCTGCCGAGCGCGTGGAGCACATGACCCGCCACGTGGCCAGCAAGCGCGCGGCCGCGCTCAGGGCTGCCGCCACCCCTGCTGCCGCCGAGGGGACGCCCAAGCAGGGTGCCCCAGCGGCAGCCAGCGCCCCCGCGGCTCCCGCGGCAGGATCGGGCGGCATGGGCTTCTTGAAGGGCCTGCGTCCCAAGGCGGCCTCGGCTCCTGCCGCTCCGGCCAAGGCGGCAAGCAGCGACCTGACGCCCTCCCTGGCCCAGATCGCGGACGAAGCCGCGGCCCAGCACCGCGAACTGGAGCGCGAGGGCAGGCTGCAGGACATCGCGCGGGCCGCCATTCGCGGCCGCACTGTGGGCGACCTCGAGCGGGAAGCAGCGTCCTCGCCGCCCGGCTCCTCGGCCGCTGCGGGGGAAGCGCCCGCAGCGGCGGCGGCCTCCACCAATGGATGGCTGGAGGAGGCTGAGGTGGGCAGCGTCGTGGAGTTCTCTCCGCAGAGCTGTGTGCTGGCGGCGGAGCTGTCGGCGCGGGTCGGGGAGCAGGGCGGTGCCGCGCTCATCATCGACTACGGGAACGACTTCGCGCCGGAGAGCACGGTGCGCGGCATCAGGGACCACGCCTTCACGAGCTTCCTCGAGCGACCCGGTGACACAGACGTGACCGCAGACGTGGACTTCCGCGGCCTGCGCCACGCCGCCGACGTGGGCCACCCAGGCACCGCGTCCGTTGGGCCGGTGCCGCAAGGGGAGTTCCTTCAGCGCATGGGCATCCGCGAGCGCACCCAGGCCGCGCTGGACCTGCTTGTGGCCCAGGAGGCCGAGGAGGCGGAGCGCAGGGGCGACGCGAAGGGAGGCGCCGAATCCGCCGCGCCCGCAGCGCGTGCCGTGGACGGCAGCGACCTGTCCGCCGCCGAGCGGCTGGTCGCCGCTGTGGAGCGCATCGTCAACCCCGACTCCGGCATGGGCGGCATCTACAAGGCCATGGCCATCGTGCCCAAGAGCATGACCGCGGGCCACGGAGTGCCCGGGTTTCCGTCCCCAGACGACCAGGCCGCCCCCACGCGCAGCGGAGAGCGGGCTTGAGGACCTCGGCCGCGCGCCTGCCTGGCAAGTCAGTTCGTCACGCTGCGCATGGCCGGGCCCTCGCATCACCGGCGCGACGAGCCACCGCTGCGCCGCGGTCGCAGCGCCAGCGGTTGCGGCAGTCCGATTCCGCTGCCTCCGGCGCCGAGAGTGCGGAAGGCCGGAGGACAGGGTGCAGCGCGAGTGGGGCATGTGCTAGCTTGGCGCGGAGCGTGCTTGTGTGTGCTGCTGCGCGCGTGGCCCTGGGCGGCCCAACGCAGCGGAAGAATTCCCGGTGCCCCCTCGCCGTCGGCAACTCATTTGGCCATTGCCGCGCCCGCTGGCCAGCCCGCCGGAATGCCTCCGCGTCGGCCCCGATGTCGAGGCTGGACAGAGACAGCGGAATGGGACTCTGTTTGCTCGCGGCGCGGCCTGTGGTCACTGGCAAGGGTGCCCCGTGGAGGCGGAAAAGGGGTCTCTGGCACTTCAAGGCAACTGCTGCTCGCTTCTCAAGTTGAGCGGCCCAGCGCTCGCACTCGGCCCGTGGCCGGACCCCATGGAGCACCACGGCCCTGGCGCCCTGGAATTCAAGGACGGCCCGAAAACTCCCTTGACCTCTTCTGACCCGATCACGCGCGTTATGGACTCCCCGGCGCCTGAAATGGCAGGGTATGACGACTCGGCTGAAGACGAGCGCCGCGCCTTCATCGAGCAGGAGCGGAAGGCGACCAGGGCCTCCACCTACGCCGTCATGTTCCTCCTTGGCCTCGGCGTGCTGATGCCGTGGAACTGCGTGCTGCTTGCGTGAGGACGGCGCCAGCTTGTTGCCGCGGAGCCCAGGCGCCGCGATTGCCCTTGCCCCTCGAAGCTGCGCCCCCCTCGCCACTGCGTGCGCCCCTCAAGCCCAGACCGCCCCCTGCGCAGGCTGGACTACTTCACGGACCTGTATCACGGCGACACGTTCGTCGATACGGCGTCCAGCCCGGCGTACACTTGGCCGCAGCTCGTCACGCTGGTCATTTCAACCTTGGTGAGCCCGCTCCCGTGGCACTCGGCGAGCGCCGAGCTTCCCCGGGGGGTCTGAGCCATGCGCCGAGGTCTCCCACCACGTCCACCCCTTGCTTTCGACCATGCGTTCGTGTCCTTGCGCGTGCCTGTGCACTCCTGCTGTGCGCCGACCTCGCAGTGGTGCCAGCGGGTGCACTTCCGCTTCCGCATCACCACCCAGTTCATCTTCCTGGCCTTCATCCTCGGGACGATGCCCTTTGTTGCTGACTGGGGCGTGGAGTGGGTGCTGGCCTCCTTCGCCATCCTTGGCATCTCGACCTCCTTCCTGCAGTCCGCCGCCTTCGCATTCGCCTCCGTCTTCCCGGGCCAGTACATGGGCGCCTTCTTCACTGCGCAGGCGTACGCCGGCCTGTTCACGTCCATCTTGCGCATCATGACCAAGGTGCTCATGCCCGAGGACAAGTTTGGCGCCGTGCTCATCTACTTCGGCACGGCCATGGTGGTGCAGCTGCTCTGCGCCGTTGCGTTCGAGTGGCAGTCTCGCCACCCGCTCACCCAGGCATTTGTTCACGAGTCAGTGCAGGCGCGTGCCGGGTTCGGCCTGCTCAACGAGGGCGAGCGCGTCCCGGGGCTGTGCAACGTCGCCGACGACTCCGTCGAGTCAGAGGCACTGCTGGCGGCCCGCAGCGGCGGCGCAAAGACCGGCGGAGGCCACGCTGCCAGCGCATCGGGAAGCCGACTTGTCCCCAAGTACTTGACCGATGAGGGGGAGGATGAGGAGTCGGCTGGGCTGCCGGCCGCCGCGGCGCCCCAAACTTGCTTCGAGGTGTTCGCCGCGGCGCTGTGCGCAGACGAGACCAAGGACAAGGCGGCCCGACTCCCGCCATCCCGCGCCGTGACTCGCGACCGCTGGCTGATGCTCGGCTGGGTGTGCGGCCGCGGCACGCTGGACACGTTCAACATCTTCCTCGTCTTCGCCATCACGTTCGTCCCACTGCCCAACATGATCCTGCGGACCAACTCGCAGGGCCTCTTCGGCCCCGGCCTCACTCAGGACGGCTGGTGGCCAATCCTCATCCTCACCCTGTTCAACGCCGGCGACGCTGCCGGTCGCTACCTCGCTGAGAAGTTCGGCAACTGCTGCGGCCGCTGGTACACCATGGTGACGCTGCTCCGCTCGCTCACCATCATCGGCTTCTGGGCCTGCCAGTACGAGCTTCTCGGCGTGAACGGCGACTGGGTCAACATCCTCTCCATGGTAGCGCTCTCCATGACCAACGGCTGGTGCAGCGCCACCGCGTTCGGCTCCGCCCCCACCCGCATCAGCGAGGACTACGGACCGCAGCTCGGCTCCCTCACTGCCACCGGCCTGGTGTACGGCATCGCCTCGGGAGCGGCAGTCTCCATTCCGATTGCCAACATCAAGCCGTGAGCGTTTGCACAAGGATATTGCGACCCCCACTGACCTCAGCCGGCAGGATGCGCTCGTGCGGGCAGCGAAGCAAGTCCCGCTCCGTTCAGCACTGGACAGACCCCAAGCAAGTGAACACGTGCTTCTGTTTCGATTCGGCTCGCTGCGTGGTGCCCGCGTGGCGTCTTGACCCCGGCCACAGCGCCTAGGAAAGTACCGAACATGTTCGTCAATGGCCAAACCGCCGCCCGTCCGCTCCCGTGCAACGCCCCGAACGCGGCTGCACAAGCCAGCTCTGCCATGGGGGTCCGCTGTGCGGGCTCCCGTCGGGTCTCCACAACGTTTGCGTTTGCAACAGCGGCCTGCCCCGCCCAAGGGCATGCCTCTGGCCCCGCGAGCCGGCTGGTTGGCGCTGCTGGCACTTGCAGCAGGCTCGGCCCGCCAAGCTTGGGCGCTGCGGGCGGCCGAAGCCGCTCGGGATGCAAGTGCCGACTTTGCGGGTCGGGCATCTCTGCACCCGCGCCTGCGCCTCGAGCGCAGTGGCGACGCAGCCGCCTTGCTCGTGACAGGGAGAATCGTCAAAGGGCAGGTGAGCCCGGCGTCAACCCGCTGCGAGTGGGGAACGCCGCCCGAGCTGACTTGTCGCAGCGCGGTCGCAGCGTTGTGCAAATGGCGACACTGGTCGTCCCAGCCTTGCGCGTCCTGTCAAGGGCTCATCTGCAACGAGCCGTGTGACTCTTTTGTTTGTCTCTTCTTCGGGTGACTCTGCGCTGGCGCGCAGGTGCTCCTGGAGGTTCCGGCCGACTCCTTGATTCTGCCGGACGAGAGCTGGGCTCAACGCGGGTTTCTGCCACTCGAATCGCTCGCGCTCAGCCTGCTCGAGCAGTGTGACCTGGGTCAGCGCTCAAAGCACGCTGAATACATCGAGAGCCTGCCGTCTGCGTCTGAGAACGCCCTGTGAGCCCGCAGCACCACCGTCCCGTTTCGCATTGCGCCGCTCGCAAGCTGTGAGGCCAGCTGCATGGGGGCGCCTCAAGGCTGTGCAACAGCCCTGCCCCTCCGCCCTTTCGCTTTCGGGGATGCTGACGTGATCGCAGGTTCCTCCCGGCTGCGTGTGGAACGGACGCTGCTAGGTCGTTTTCGTCGCGATCTGCCCAAAGGGTGGTCGGCGACTTTGCCGGGTTCGTGTCGAAGTGCCTCGTCGTTGCGACTGACATTCCGGGTCGGAGGGCAACGCGGCGCTTCCCACAGGTCGATGGCGCGTGGGTTGCGGCTGTGGCTAGCGGCTCGGCGAGCAGCGCTCTTCCCATTGCCGCGCTCAGATGGGCCTACGCGACGGTGCTGCGTCGCGCCTTCACGCTGGAGCGGACCGGAGGAGGGAGCATGCCCTTGTCCTTCCTCGCCCCAGGCGCGGACCTCCTCGAGCATGGTTCGTCCGCCCCCGTTGGCTGGGCGTTCGATGAAGCCGCTCGGAAATTCCGGCTGGAAGCGGCGGAAACAATGGCCCCTGGCGTCAGAGTCCGACGCGACTATGGCGCACTGACATCCGCAGCTCAGGCGGCGCGGTTTGGTTTCGTATCGGCGGGCAACCCCTTTGAGGCCGTGCCACTTCGAATTCGCTCCCGGCGCAGGCCAGCCTCCGCTGCGGCATCAGCTTGCTTGGCGAGCCTGCGGCTTGAGGGGTCCCAGCAGCTGACGGCGAGGGGCATCGGCCCCGACTTCCTGGACGCCGCCAGGGTGGCCTCGTTGTTCGCGCAGGGCCAGACCCGGGGGTCCCTGGCAGTGCTTGCGGCGCTGAACGGCGTCACTCTGCCTGGTCTGCCTCGTGCCCCTCCGAGCCCCGACGGGGCGGCCCAAGCCAGCGACATCGCTGCGCTGTGCTCCGCGATAAGCGCCTCCCCCGCCGGAAACTCGTCACGCAAGCTTGTCTTGCCAGCTCACCAGGAGATAGAAATGCTCAATGACCTCCGCGTGGCAATTGCCACGACGGCTGGAGGCGTGGAGGCCGAGCTGTCGGACCTGCAATCGCGAGGAGAGGCCCCACGCACTGCAGCCAAAGGCGTTGCAGTTGCAGGGCCTCATGCCGACAGCCGTCGCGGGCGAGTTCGTCCTCGAAGGAGGGTGTTCGAGAGGCGCGAGCATGCGCCGCCGTCGCCCAACGAGGGTGGCCCCCAGCGCGACGTGCCGCTCAGGAGTTGCGGGGCGCTCACCCAGGCAGTGAGGGTGGAACTGGGCCTATTGCGGCTGGCGCAATCCCAGGTGGTAGCGAGGCTGGCCCAAGCAGGGCGGGCTCTGGATGGGAGCGCTCCTCGTCTGGAATCTGGGGCAGAAGTGAGACCACCCAAGGGCGCGGCAGGCGGGCCCATGCCCCGCAGGGCTGCCGCGGCGGAGGAGCAGCTGGCAGCAGTGGACGCCGACGGCACCGTCACCTCGATCCCGCCGGGCGGGGAGCCGGCCTCGGATCATCGCATTCACGTCGATCTGGACATGGAAGACGCAGCGGCGGGCGATGGCAACGCGTGGGGTGTGTGAGGCACGGCAAGCAAGCACTCGCTCGCTGCCGCGCGCTGGAGGCTCGAAGTGGAGCGGAGTCGCGGGGCCAAGCAGGCACGCGCCAGCGCGCCACACAGTCAGGCGGCCAGCAGCCCGCGGGCTGCCGGTTCCGCGGCCGTGCAAGCACGTGCAGTGGAGAGCTCGCCCCCCCCCAGGACCTAAGCCACACATACACGCACACATGTGGGAGGCGGGGGCGGGATCGGGATGGCCGGGCTGCGGCATCAGCGCCTGCGCAGCGCGCCTCAGGCGCCAGACTGCACGATGGAGAGAAGTCCCTGGGGCACGTACGGGTAGGGCAACACGCCGCCGCGGTTCTTGTTCGCCTTGACGCCCATGGACTGCAGGATCTCCGAGATGGCGTGGATGCTCTCAGGCTCCGCGTGCACGCAGCCCTCCGAGTTGGGCAGGGTCTGCCCTGGGCTCCATCCGGGCCACTTGCCGGTGTGGACGAGAATGCCGTCCCGCACGTGGGGCACCAGGAACTTGGCGTTGCCGGCCAGCCCCTGCACCATGCGCACAACGGGGTAGGGGCCGTACTTGTCGGGCTCGTCCTCGGGCGAGTTGAGGTCTGCCAGCGCCAGCCCGGTGGGCGTGTTGCCGCACGGCGAGAACTGGTTCAGCCCGACCGTGTTGCTCCAGGCGGGCCACGCCGCCGGCGGGCAGCCGACGTCGTCACCGCTGTCGCCGGCGTTGACCCCGTGAAGGCGCGCGCCGAAGCGGAACACGGTGGAGCCGTTTGCGGCGATGAGCGAGCCTTCCACCTGCACGCTGCGGTTGCGGGGCACCACGAACAAGATCTTGAACTTGTGCCCCGACGCCGAGGGCGGCTTGCCGTCGTCGCGGTAGCCGTCCGCCGCCAGCGTGGCGAGCACCGACAAGGCGGTTTGCTCGCCCACGACGCCGTCCACATCCAGACCGTTGGCCGCCTGCGCGACCCGCACGGCGTCCTCCGTGGCATCGTCAAAGGTCCCGGTGGCGTTGAGGGGGGCCGCGATCCCGGGCTGGCGCGCAAGCATCTGCTGGAGCATCATCACGCCAGTGCCGGTTGCCCCCTTGCGCAGCGGGTCTGTCCACGGCAGCGGCATTGCCGCGCACGACATAGCGGCGGCAAGCGCCGCCAGGATCAGTCGGGCCATCGCAGCGGCTCTTGCAGGAGTGACCCAAAGAGCGAGTGCGTGCGCTCTCCGTCAGGGGCGGGCGCAGCGCGATTGCAGAGGCGCAAGATGTTGAACCTGGACCCGCGGCGGAACAGGCCGCACGGAGGGCCTGGCGAAAGCCCCAGCGGACGGCACGCCCCCGCTTCGTCGAAACCGCGACGGGAGAGCCCTCTGCGCGGCGGGAGCCACTGGGCGCGGCCGCCCGCGCCGCCGCGGCGCCTTGCGCAGCCGGAGCTGCAGCGCCTGGCCGCGTTCTTCCCCGCCCGCCAAACATTCGGCCTCGGCGCGGAGCAACTGCTGGTCCGGGAACACGTAGACACTCACTCGAGTGGGCTCCGCTCCGCCGCACCTGCCGCACGTGCCGTCTGGCTGGCTTGACTGCGCGCGCCTTGCCTTGCTTCTGACTCCAGCCTCGCGGGGCCTGCGCCAAGCTTCGACGCAAATGAGCGGCGGCCTGCCGGCGCCCGGGCCGGCGGCCTCGGCCACCGCACCTCAGCACCCCGAGGCGGGGCGCCCCAGCGCGTCGAGCGACGGCTCGGCCGACCCGGACAGCGCGTCTTGCTGGGACGGTGTGGCTATTTTCCGCGGCTCGCCGCGCCGCGCCGGTGGCCCGCGCCAATCCGGGCAATCTCCTGCTTCGCAATCGGGCGGGTCGCCTGACAAGCCGCCTGCCCACAAGGACGAGGCGGAGCGCTTGGCCCGAGCCCTGCACGCAATCAAGTCAACATCGTCGTCTTCGCTGTCCGCGACCGTGCTGGCGACCGCCCGTGACTTGCTGGCGCGTGTGGAACGCGATGCCCAGAAGCTCTCTGGAGCAGTCGGCGGCGGCGACACGACCTTGCCTGCGCGCGCGCCTTCGAGCGCCGCTGCCGCCACGGGAGCGTCCTCTGGCTCGTCGAGCGAGCTCTTCCCGCCGCTGGTCGAGGGTGCTGCCCGCCACGACGGCCCGGCCGCCAGCGCGACGCCGTGGTCTGACCTCGCCGCAAGCCTCGCCGCTCTCCTCCCCGTGGTCAACGAGCTTGCGCGCCAGGAGCGCGTCGTCGTCAACGCCCAGGTCGAGCCATCGGTCCCGCTTGTTGCTGGGAAGAGCATTGCCGCCTCCGGGCCTGCTTGGGACTCCGGGGCGCCCACCGCAGCAGCGAACGCCGGCTCCCCCGCCTTGCCGGATGCTGCGGCGGCCGTGGCTGCGCCGTCGGCGGCGGGCTCCTGCGGCGCCAGCGTCCCCAGCGCGGCGCCAGCCAGTGGTTCGGGCTCCGCCTTCCCCGAGGGCCGGCCGGCGCTGCCGCGCCCCCCCACCGGCTCCTGGTGGCAGGGCCTGCCAGGTGGCGCAGATCACTCCCTCGGGAGCATGCTGGGCCGCGGCGCCTCGGACGCCTCGTCGCCGGGGGTCCGCATCCTCTGCATCGACGGCGGCTCGGTGCGCGGGCTGGCCACCCTCCAGGCGCTGCGCAGTCTGGAGCGCGCGGCGGGGCGGCCGATTGCAGAGCTCTTCGACCTGATCGTCGGCACCTCCATCGGCGGGTACCTCTCCGTGTGCCTTGGCGTGCGCCGCATGTCCATCGACGAGTGCGAAGCGGCGCTCTGGAGCACCCGGCGGTCCATGGAGGCGGCGCAGGGCAACGGCATCTTCAGCGGCGCCAGGCGAGTGGCGCTCGGCACCGCCTTCGACGGCAAGGTGCATGCCGAGTCCATTGTGGCGACCCTGGGCCCGACCGCGCGCATGGACGAAGTGGCGTCCTCCCCCAAGGTCGCGCTGGTCGCAACCTGCATCGACCGCAACCCGGCCAAGCCATTCCTCTTCCGAACGTACTCCCTGTCCGGCGGGTCCAGCGGCAGCTCCTCCTTCGAGGGCACGTGCGCCACCACGCAGCTGGAGGCGGCCAGAGCGACCACCGCGGCCCCGACCTTCTTCCCGCCCGTGGAGATCGGCGGGCGCGTCTTCGTGGACGGCGCCTGCATCGCGAACAACCCGGCCACCATCGCCCTCGCAGAGGCCGCGGCCTTGTGGCCCGACGCGCACGTGGAGGCCATGGTGTCCGTCGGCACCGGCCTGCAGTCGGACGCGGCGCACCCTGGCACCTCCATGGTCGACTGGGTGGCTTTCCAGCTCAACATGTCGATGGACTGCACGCTCGCGCACTCCATTGCGGCGGCCGTGCTGGGTCGCGGCCGCTACTGGAGGTTCAACTTCCCCTCCGTGGGCGACGTCGTCCTGAACGAGACCCGCATCCCCGTGATCGAGGAGCTCGTGGCCAAGGCAAAGGCGCACATGGAAACGCCGCAAATGCGCCAGGACGTCGCGGACGCCGCCGCGGCTCTCTGCGGGCGGTCTGCGAGCACGCCGGAGCGGGCGGCCAGCCCTGCAGCCGCGGGGCCAGGGGCAGAGGCCTCGCCGGCAGGCACGCCTGCGAGTGAAGCCAGCCCCCCCTCCTCGCCCGTCAGCCCCGTCTGAGGCGCCAGGCGCACGTGGAAACGCCCCCCTGGCGGCTGTGGCCCCGCCCTTGCCCGTCGTCCGCTCCCTCGGTCCCACGCCTCGCTCTGCTCTGCTCTGGCGCCCTGTTTTGCGTGTGTGCGTGCGCTTGCGCGCGTGGGCACTCGCCAGCCCCGTGTCGCTGCACTACGAGTGTTCAGTGTGGCGGCAGAGATCGCGGGCGCCCCCGAATTCACGACCCGCTCTGTCACTCAAGAAGCACCTCCGCGGTGACAACAGCCAGCGCTCCGATAGGCACCCGCCACTGGGTCGCGCCGCCTGTGCCGGGGCAAACCCTCTCCACACCGGGACTACTCTCGAACCGTGCCGGCGGTGCCTCCGCCCTCCCGGGCGCGGCGACGGCCCACTCCTGGTCGGACAGCTCCCACCACGGCCGTGCTGGAGGGAGGGCCGCCCCCAGCGGCTCTGCGACGCTCGGCAGCTCCGCAGGGGCGATAGCGCGACCAGCTGGCGCCGCGATGGGCGGGCTCAGCGGGCGCTCGAGCAGATCCAGCAGCCGCACTGCCGTGGCAGGCGGTGTGGTGAGCACTGCTGTGCCGGACAGACCGCAAGCCTCCCGCACGCGGACAATGATGGAGCGGGCACCGGCCTCCGCGCCGGCCGGCGACCGGGCCGCGAGGTCCACAGCGAGCCGAGGGAGCTTGACGGCCTCGAGCAGCGGGCAGCAGCGCTGGCGCGGCGACGCTGGAGCGACGCTGCACAGAGGGCCGACAACGCCCGCCTCGGGGGGCTCGCCGCAGGTCTCGAGCGCCGCGTCGGCGGGGCAGGAGGAGTCGGCCGCGGCGGCCAGGTCAGCGGGCCCCACAAGCACGGGGGCCGGGCCTGCCACGGCAGCTGCGGTCCTGCGGGCCCACAGCGGGTCCAGCGGCCCTGAGAAGAAGGCCACCGCGTACGCGCACTCGCCGGTGGCGTGCGGCCCGGGGTCTGGCGCCTCCACCCGGCGGTCCAGCGTGAGGGCGACGCAGTTTCCCCGAACCTCCACGCCGTGCTTGGCCCGAGCAACGACCAGCGCGCCCCCGCCTCCGGCGCCGCCTGCCGCGGACATTGGCGCGCTGAGCGCCACCCAGCGGTGCATGCAGGTCTCGTGGAGCATGTCCTCCCGCGCGTCGCGCGCAGTTGCGGGCCGCGTGGCGGCGCCAAACGCCGTGTCGAACGTGGCCACACAGCTCGTGGGCAAGCCCGCGAAGCGGAACACCGCGCGGAGAGAGTCGCGGCGCCCCCGCCAGTGCATCCCCTGTCCCGGCGGCAGCGCGGTTGTGATCCGCAGCAGCGGGTCAGGCCCGCTCACACCCTCGAACCGCACTGTGAGGCAGCCAGCCGAGTCGGCCGGCCGCGCATAGCAGCTCGGCGCCCAGGCATCCGGGTCGCTGCTAGCCAGGGCGGACGCGCCTTCCGCCGCCGCCGGCCCCAGCCGGTGCCTCGTGTCCACGCGCGCCCACTCGCCGCCGGCCCCAGCTGCCGCAGCGGGGGGCAGCGACTCGGGAGCTGGCTCCCCCAGCGGCACCTCCATCTCGCCGTCGCCCGCCGTCGCCTCGTAGCGGCCCGCCCTGGGGCCGAGAAGCAGCTCTGCCCGCTCGCTGCGGTCCACCATGACGTCCCACGCGTCCCAGAACCACGGCTGGTCCGTGCACCGCACCAGCGAGTGGAACGCCTCGCCCGCTGTGACCGCCTCGGCCGCAGCCCACGCGTCGGAAGCCGCGACGACGCGGGCCGTCGCCGCTGCCGGGTCGACCTCGAAGGCCAGCGCGTCGGCGCCGCGCGCAAACCGCAGGGTCGGCAGCGCTGGAGGGGCGGCGGGTGCCGATGCAGCTGCAGGGGCAGCGAGCTCTGCCGAGCAGACCACGTCAGCCTCGTCCATGGGGCCGACGCTCTGGCCTGCCCCGATGCGCCGAAGGCTCAGGGGCGGGATGCTGAACTGGAGGGGCGGGTCACCGGGACGGTCCGCGGGCAGTAGCCCGGAGAGGTGCGTCGCCGCAGGGTTGAACAGCCAGCGGTCCGCGACGCCGCGCCCGGCTCGGCCGCTCGCCAGCAATGCGCGGGAAACGGAAGCCACGGCGGCGGCCACGGCCTCTGCCTGGCCGGTTCGAAGCCACTCCACGGCGACGCGGTGAGCGAGGGCGATGCTTGTTCCCGGCAGGATGTCGTGGAACTGCGCGGTGAGCAGGCGCCGCACAGAGGGCACCAGCCCGGCCAGCGCCGCCGCTGGGGCGGTGGTCGCTGTCGTGCGGGACAGCGAGAGCTCCAGCGCGGCCGCCGCCTCCGCCACAATGAGCAACGCCGCCTCCGCGTCCTGGTGGGCGCGCTTGATTGCCGGAATGCTGGTGTACGTGCCCTGGTGCAGCTCGAGGTGGATCTCTCCGTCCCACGTGCTCAGCCCGGCGCGGGACGCGGCCGCGTCAAACGCGGCGTCCTCGAAGAACGCGGCCGGGGAGGTGCCCCTGGACACGAGGTCAGGCATGCCCTCCGCCCCTTGAAGGACACTCAGGCTGGCGAGCATGGCGGCGGTGGGGCCGCCGCCGCCGTCCCCGTGACCGAAGAGGAGCGCCGTTGCGTCGCACCGCCCGGCGTCCTTGTTCTTGTCCCGGCTGCTGACCAGGTCGGCAGCGCGCGCCTTGGTGTTGTACGAGTCGCTGGGCGGGAAGTGCGCCAGCACGCGCTGCCCTGAGGGCGCCCGCCAGTGGAACGTGGTGTGCGGGTGCTTGTGCACCAGGCTCCAGCTCAGCTTCTGCGTCAGGAACGCGTCCATGCCCGCCCCGCGAAGCAGCGCAGGCAGCTGCGCGCACTGCATGCCAAACGTGTCTGGGAGCCATGCCACGCCGTGGCTGAAGCGGGCGCAGCTCGGTCCGGCCGCCGCCGCCGCCGCGGTCGCTGGCTCCCACGCGCACGCGCGGGCAACGTCGCTGGGACTGTGGCCCGCCCCAGGGAGGTACGCCCCGGCAGAGCTCTCCGTGACGAGGTTGCAAGCGTACCACCTCCTGGCCTCGACAAGCTGGCGCACCCATGACTCCCCGCCGATCAGGTTCGCGTCCGGCTCCACCCACATCCCGCCCACCGGAACCACGCCGCCCGCGGCAACGGCTGCCTTGAGCCGCGCCCACAATGCCCCGTCCCCGCACTTGACGGCCGCCGCGGCAGCAGCAAGGTCGCCACCGGCGCCCGGGCGAGCCGCGGGCCGGCCGGCCGCGCTGGCCGTGGTGCAGCCGCGGCCTTCCGCGGGGGGAGCACCCGGCCCGCTGCCGTCGTTGCCGCAGCTCGCTGCGCCGTCCCACCACGGCTCGCCCCCCGTGAGCATCGCCATCTGGGCCGGCTGCGACACCGCGAACACCAGCGGCGCCGCGCCGGGGTGCTCGCCCCACGCGCAGCCCGGGCCCACGTCTGCCTCGTGCTCCCCCTCCGCGTGGGAGCCGCGGGCTGGCGCTGCGTCTGGCAGCCCGGTGGCCGGGCCTGGCGCCCGCCGCCCCGCCAGCAGGTCCACCACGCTGGCCCAGGACCGGCGTGCCTTGCGCGCGGACTCCGCGATGGGCCACAGCCACGCCGTATCGATGTGACAGTGCCCCAGGGCGTGCACCCGTGGCGCTGCCCGCCGCCGCCGCGCCGTCCGCCTGGCCCAGCCGGGCACGTACACGCCGCCCCCTGACTCCACTGTGGGGCCGACCCCGGACACCAAGGGGGCCTCAAAGAGCGGTTGCAGGGCGGCAAGGGCCCGCTCCCATGAAGGCCTGTGGCGGCGGTCAAACGCGTTGAGGGCGGCGTTTCCCGCGAACAGCGCCCGCCGCTGCGAGGGCGAGCCGGCCTCGCATGCCTTTGCAATATCCACTGCCGCAAGGAACGCGTGGTAGAGCCGCCACCCCAGCCCGTCCACCACCGCGCAGTGCGCCTCCTTGAGCGGAAACGTCCTGTGAGGGTCGGGCGGCCCGATCATGGTGCCGCCGCCCACGCCGAACATTCCGTTGCACGCAACCTCCACAACCATGCCACACACGAAGCCCCCCTCGGTGGTGTCGGGACCAGGACTAGCAGTTGCTGGGCGCTTCCCGAGCTCGGCAGCCCAGGCGGCAAGCCCGGCGCGCGGCGAGGCAGTCGTCGCTGACGGGGACAGGACCACCTCCGCCCGGCGGTCGCTGTTCTCGGGGATCTCCCCACCGTCCCCGCCAGTCAGCCCGCACATGGTCGTGCCGTTGACCCACGCGGCGGCCTCGCAATCGCTGTTCCACACAAAGACCACAGCGTCGCTGGCGTGCTCGGCAACTAGGCGCGTCATTGCTGCGTCTGCCATCCCCGGTCCGGCGCTCAAGCGGACGCGGACGGCATGCGTCGACCAGCTCGGCCCGAAGCTGTGTCCCACCGAAATGGGGGACCACTCGTCAGTGCTCGCCTGCTGCGCTGCACAAGGCGCGGCTGCCGGCTCTGAGCTCCACTCCGTCACGCCTTGCTCGGAGGCCGGCACTGTCCACCCGAGGCGCGCCGGGATCGGCCTTGGTGAGGCAGGGTCGTGATGGATTCGCTTCGTCTCCATTTCGACCCGAACCGCTGCCGCTGGCAGGCGGCGCATCGCGATCCCAGAGAGGTTGTGCTCTGAGAAGTAAAGCTTGGACAGCGCCTTCTCGAGCCGCTCCAGCGTCACCGCGGGGTGCTTTCCCACAGAGTTCCGGGTAAACCCCGTGGATGCCGCCGCCATGGCCGCTGTGTGGGGCGAGCCGGAACGCAATCTGCTGATGCAGAGCAAGTGACTCGTCGGCAGGTCTGAGCGCGATGTGGCTGCCAGACAGCCAGCGGACGCTTCAGCGCAACAGCCAGTCGGCGTGATAGCGAATATGCGACTTGTATTGCCCCTGCGCCATGGGAGCGGCTCGGCTGGCGCTTCGCTGCTGCGCAACAATGGCCAATTGAAGCGGCGAGGACCAAGAGGGCGTGTACCCCCACGCAGACGCATCCACGAGCACACACGCACGAACGCACACGTGCACAAATCGAGACCAGCAAGGCCGACTGTCACCGCCCAGCCAAGGCCCGCGGCGCCGCTGCGGATCCTCACCGCCGCGCCCCGAGAAGCCTGGCCCGCCCTGGTCTGCCCAGCGAAGCTGACCTCGGCGGGAGAGCGAGCGAGCCTCTACCGGCGGCTCGTCGTCGCCCTGGTGGAGCGCGTGGTCGGCCTGCCGGTCCCAGCGGCGCGCCCAGCCGCCTGCGTGCGGGGCGCCGCGCTGGAGTCGGATCCTGCCACGCGCCCTCGCTTCGTCGGCCGCTTCCCCGCCTGGCCCGCCGCCACTGCAGGCTTCGCGACGGGGCGGGCCTGTTTGCTGGAGCCGGGCATAGCGTGGCCGGTCTTTGACATGTACAGGTTCCACACGCCGTGGACGTCGTCCAGCCGGTGCATCGACGCCAGCGGGGCCTGCGTCAGGAGGCAGGGACGGCAGCCACATCTTGTGCAAAGAAACGGGGCAGCGCGCGCCGGCATCGGGTACCCGTGGCCAGCACGTCGCGGCAATTGTCGTCGCGGCGGCGCTCGCCCGCTCGCTGTTGTCGTGCGGCAAGTTGCTCACCATCGCGGAGTTCAGCCTCTCCAGCCTCGAATGGAGCCTCTCGCTGGATCGCACGATGCGCTGCAAAATGGCAACCTGCTGGGCCTCGTGCGGGTCTGCGGCGGAGGCGGGACGCACAGTTGAACGGGCGGCAGCGCGGCCTCGCGGCGCCCGAGCAGTGCAGCGAGCACTCCCAGCCGCGGCACCAGGACCCCCCACACACACAGTTGGGGCGCAAGTGTACACGGGCCTTGCTGAACTGGAACCTCACCCTCCATGCCGGCTGCTGGCCTGCCAGTGCGGCCCAACGGCGCGCGGGCTCGCGATCGAGCCGGCAGAGCTGGGCCGCCACTCGTGGAGAATCGCAGGCCGGCAATGCACTGTCACAGGTGCTAGCGCCACAGCCCGGCCGGCGCCCGAGCGGAGCGACCAGCCCCATGGCTAGCGGCGAGCTTCCGGAGCCGGTTCGCGAAGCGCTGTCCAAGAACCCTGGGTGTGGCTTGTCGCAGCAGCACCAGACGAGCCGCGTGTTCAGGAACGGGGAATCGCAATCCGCCTGGGAGCGCTCGTACTTCATGATGTGCCCCGGCAGGCCGGCTGTGAGTAGGTGCCACGCACTGCTGAGCTGCTGAGTCCGCGCGCAACGCCTGTCACGGGCGGTTGATGCTGGAGTGCTCGTCGCACTGCCGAATCGCGACATTCGCGCAGGAACACATCTTCACCGAGAGGTCGGACACCGCTGGAGGCGGGAGCTCAGGCCACGCAGGCGCGTGGTCGGGATCTCCTTGGGGAGAGAGGCCATCCTGGGGCGGGTGAGTGCCGCACGGCCCTTCAGAGAGCGTGCGAATGCCCCGCAACGCTGCCTCTCTCCGAGGCCTTTGCCGTCGCCACCCCGCCCCCCACCACGGTCCACAGCGTCGCTCAAGGCGCCCCGCCTCCGCTTTGATCGCGCTCGCAGATCCATAGTGGGGGGCCTGTTTGATGCCCTCCTCGGAGGCCGAACAGCACCGACTCCGCCGCAGCCGCGCGTGTCGCGGGAGAGTGGCGCCACCGCGGAGCGGCTCCCGGCTGCGTCCCCACCTGGAGTCGCGCTGCGGGGCGCCTCCCGCTCCGTCACCGAGATGTGACCACCAGACTGGCGGCTGGCCAGTGCACGTGTGCATAAATGGCTCCGACCCTGTGATATGCGAGTGATCGCGCGTCGTGTGCCTCCCTGAGACGAGGCCGCGCGCCCCCGGCGATGCCAGTCGAAGCAAGTTTGCGCAAGCCGTGGGCTTCGGTCCGAGCGCGTGGCCCTCCAGCCAAACCCGCCACACCCCGCGCAATCCAAGAGCCGGCTGGCAGAGCGCTGCGCCGCCTGCGGCCAGCAAGGCCGCCACCCCGAACGCCCCTTGCGCAGCAATGGCATCCGCAGGTGGCCCCGACGTTGGCGCCCTGTTCATGGCCGTCGACACCGACAAGTCCGGCCAGATCAGCTGGCAGGAGCTCCAGACGGCGCTGTCGAACGGCGGCTACCAGAAATTTGCCACGCGCACCTGCAAGCTGCTGATCCGCCTCTTCGACACCGACCGCAGCGGCGAGATTGGCTACCACGAGTTTGCCCAGCTTTGGGGATACCTCGGAAGCTGGTCGTCGTACTTCCAAGCGCACGACACGGACCGATCGTGAGCCGCGCGCGCCAAAGACTTGGGCCTTGCGCCGATTTCCGCGTGCGCCCGGCCTGCGGTTCCTGTGGCGCAACCATGCGCGCCCACCCAGCGGCGCTCGCCTTCGCAGGGGCACTATTTCGTTTCCTGAGTTCAAGACTTGCGTGGCCTCGCTCGGCTACCGCCTCTCCGACGCCACGCTTGGCGCGATGATGATGAGCTACGACGCGGACCGGACCGGCAACCTTGGCTTCGACGAGTACTTGCAGGCCATGTCCGAGCTGACACTGTTCACGAACCTGTTCCGGACGCACGACACGTCCTCTACCGGAGGTGAGAGGGAAGGGGGAGGCGCGCACTTGCGCCGGCCCCGCGCTGCTGAGGCACCGCTGCCGTCCTGCCTCTCAGCTGCCCCCTCTGCCGTCCGCCCCTCGCCATGTCGCTGCGCGCAGTTGTGACTATCTCCTACGAGCAGTTCTTGGGCATGGTCCTTTCAGCGCGAGTCCTTTGAGGCAGCGTCTCTGCTTCTCCGCCCCCTGCTCCGCCCCGCCCACTTGCGCGTCATTCCAGCCGGCCCTTTGGGGCTTCACCTCGCACGAGATGACCTATTCGTGCTGTGGAATGCTTGATTGCGTGACTCTCGCAGTCGTACCATAATTTCGTGACGGCTCCGGCTGCACTTGCGCCGTGCCGGTCCGACGCCACCTCTGGCGTTCCCTGCGCTCGGGCCGAGGGCGCCTCGTGCTGCGCTCGCGGTGTGCCTGCGTGGCGGACTGGACGCTTCACTGTGCCGCCAAGGGCATGAATGGTGTTTAAGGATTGCAGAGCGAAGAAGCCCGGCGCGACCGGGCGGCAACCTTGTCAATTTTGCCGGGATGTGCTTCGCCTTGGCACGCACACACAAAAGCCGAAGCAGCGGTGACCCGCGGCCCGGCCCGAAGAGGGCGCAGCAGGCGCTCAAACGCGAGTGCAGTCCCACGGCGGCCACTGCTGTCGAGCAGGTCCTTTGTCCCAGCAACGGATGGAAGCATAGTTGCGCATGCGCAGGCCAGCGCATCGGCGGCTCAGAGTCGCGATGCCCGGTCGAAAGCGCGCTTGAATGCAGCCGTCACGTTCTGGGGGTGAGCTAGTCAAGCGGAGAAGCCGAGCTCGCTGAGCTTGGTGTGAGCGGCGACGTAGTCGGTGTTGAACGCCTCAAGGTCGGCCGCGTACTTCTCCACGAAGGGGCGCATCTTCTCGTCTTCGAACAGGGCCTTGTCGGAGGGAAGGAGGAGGAGGCCCTCCTTGCCGCCGGCGATGATGTTGGCGAAGTAGTCGTTGCCCCACTTGAGCTTGTCCTCGGTCCAGGGCCCGTCGAAGCCGGAGCGGTCCTTGTGGGCCGCGCCGAGGCAGTGGGCGCCGGACAGGGCCACGATCTCCTGGTCGTTCATGCCCATGCGGTAGAACACGTCGCGGAGGTGGTCCGCGGCCTTGGTGGCGTCCGGCAGGCGGCCGTCCTCGACGCACTCCTCGGCGGTGGCGTCCTTGCGGCCGCTGCGGAAGGGGATGACGGGGCCACCCGCGAACTCAATGCCCACAACGGAGGCGAGCTGATACAGGTCGGCGTTGGAGATCTCCGGGTGCTTGGCCTTGATGGGCTCGAGCAGGCCGATGGCGATGTTCAGGCCGGAGTTGGCGGCGTGGGCCATCTCGGAGAAGCGGATGGACGCGTTGGTGCCGCCGGTGCCGTCCTTAACGTTGAACGTTCCTGCGCCGTTCGACGGGTGGACGGAAGTTGCAGCGGAACGTTCGCCGGGTGGCACATGGCGGCCCAGCTGCGCGCGCTCGCGAGGATTCACGCGGCAAACTCACCGGCATCGTGCCACGCGAGGCGCACCATGACTGCGGATTGAAGGGCGCGTCGGGTCGGAGCGGGAGGTAGGCCGGTCGAGGGGCGGCCCTGGGGCGCGCTGGGGCGGGGTCGCCGCAGTGACGGGGCGCCGCTGCTGGGCACCGAGAGCAGACGTGGCAGCCAGCTGGCGCTCGCCACTGCGCGTCTCACTCGGCATGCAGGGCGTCTTCTTGTACAGCTCGACCAGGTCGGCCTTGATGGCGGCGATCTGGGCATCCGTGAGCACGGTGGCGGCGGTGGCGGCGGCGGCCATGGTCAAAATGGGCAAGGTGTGGGCGCGCCTGGCTGCGATCTGCTGGTGCAGAGCCGGAACAGCCGTCGACCGCGCACCGCGATGTTGACGTCATTGGGGCAATATTGGGCTCCGGCGCAAAATGTCCGCCCAGGCCGGCGTCGCGCGCGCCCTCGACGAGGTGAGCAGCCGAGCCCCGGGGGCATCCGCAAAGCTGCCCCGCAAAAGCGGGAGGGGGCACGCGCAAGCGGCCTGCTGCCCTTCGAACAACCGAGGCACGTGAGCGCACGCTGGGCGCGCGGGAGCCGAGCCGCCGTGCAGCTCTCCAAACCGCGTCGCCCTGATCCGCGCAGCTGCCGCACCCCCCGTGGTGCGCATGTGCAGGCTTGGCGGACTGGACGACGTTCGCCCGCCGCCTCGCCCGCTCGGCTGGTGCATTGAGATGTGCTGCCCAACACGGAGACCGCCGCGCGTGCGACCGCGAAAGCGCCAGCGAGACAGAGATCAAAGCTGGCTGCCGAGCGCGTTTCCGAGCTCCCGCGCAGACCCCTCGCGGCGCCGCGGGTGCGCGCGCTGGAAGGGGCGGGCCCAACGGAGAACGATGCACCGGGACTGCGGCTGCCCTCAGCGCAGCGGGCGCGGCTTGGGCGCGCGCGCGCTCCTGCGGCAAGCGTCTGAACGGCGTTACCGAGTCGCAACTGAGCAACTCGGCGCCTGACCACGCACCAACTTGTCACGAGCCGCCCACACTCTCTCCCGGAGGCCGCCCCGTCGGCGCAGCGACCGCGACTGCCAGGCAGGCCCCCGAGGACCCTCATTCGACTTTGGCCGGGGCCAGCGGTGCCCGCCAGCAGCAGGGGCGCTGGCGCAGGCGACAAGCGCGGCAGGGCCCGCAACCACGCTCTTGACATGGCCTCAGCCGGCCGCCCCCCCTGCCGGCTGGGCGAGCGCAAGGCGCCCTCTCCCCTCCACGGCAGCCCGCACGTGGCCTGGCTGCACCCTGGGGGGCGGCTCGCGCCGCTCAGCCGCCCGTGGGACCAAGACCAGCCAAGAACACTTTCGGTCGTCGGCAGCGGCAGGCTACAACCGCTGCCGCTGTCCACGCCCGACTCTCGCGCCCGCGCTGGGCAGCCGCAACGTGGCCTGCTCAGCGCAGAGAGCTCCCGGTCCCCCCGGCGCCGGGCTTGCGAACACAGCTCCGCCACTCCGCTCTTGGGCTGGCACGCGCGCGTTGCTCGGGCGCGCTTCTCGGCGGGGCGCCGCGAGCGCGAGGCGGAGGGCGGCTCGCGCCCCAGCAGCTCGCCAACCCGGAGCCCGCCGCGCACAGGATCTTGCTGGTCGTCGTTGCCCCCGAGGGTGCGGGGCGGCGGCGCAAGGGCGCGGCTCTCGCTGCTGGCGCTTGTGGAGGCTGCTCAAGTCGATGCCGCGTTGAAGCGCATCAGCACCAAACGCGGAGCCAAAGAGGTCTTCGCGAGGAATCCAGCGGGAGCTACGCCCCTGCACCTGGCTGCCATGGACGCCGAGTGCGCGCGGCTCCTCGGGCCGCTGCTTGCGGCCGGCGCGAACGCACTCTCGACCGACTCGGCCGGGAGGACTCCGCAAGACTACGCCAACGCAGCCGGTGGGGTGTGCGTCGGCGCCATGGCACAAGCTCTGGCCTCGGTTACGTTTTCGCGTGCGTACCAAGCCGCCAGCTGCCAAGACTCGGCGGGCGCGGGCAATGAGCCCATGTCGACAGCGCCCAGCGTCGCCCCACCGACCACCCCCGAGAGGCAGCCGCTGGCTCACTGGGCGTCACCCCCCCCAGCCCAGTGGGTTCGTGTCTGTGAGCCTTCGTGGCTTGCAACGGGCCGCCAGCGTTTTGGACAGCCCGGCTCGAGCGGCTACGCTCCGTGCTGCGCTCCGTCGAGCGTGCCTGCAAGGCGAGCCTGTCGCGGTGGCGAAGAGACCGGGAGTGCTGCGGTTGTGGACCTGGGGAAAAGCCCCGCTCCGAGCGGCGGCGCCAGAGGGGGCCGCGCGCCGGACGCTCAACCAACGCCAGGGGTTCTGGCCCAGAGCAGCGCTCGCAGCGCCGGCGGGGCCGTTGGCAGGTACGGCGCCAGCGCCGTGCAGGCGTACTCACCGAGTCGCACGTTTCTTGCTGGCATTCCCGTGCGTGGAAGCGCGGTGGACCTCGCGCCGGGCCAGTCCGCAGGCAGGGAAGACGCCAAAGCTCGCGGCCGCATGCCCGCGCTGCCCACCGACGCCGCACCGACAACGGGCCGCGACGGAGTGGTGGGCCTGGCGGAGCAGCGGCGGCCCGGGTTTTGGTCGGGGCTCGCGTGCTGCCTGGGCCGCGGGGGCGACCAGCCGCCCCCCGCATCTCGGCCACGTGTGGCTCCCGGAATCGCGCGCACCAAACAGGTGCCTGGCGCAGGGGCCAGCGCCCCGATGGCGGGCGGGATGGTGCGCGGCTCTGCCCTTCGCGTCCACGCCCCTGCCCCTGCGCCCATCAAGAACCGCGCCAGGTCCAACGCGGAGGAGAGCGCCGATGTGGAGGCGGCCAGCAAGTCGCCAGCCCTCGCCACGGGGAGACTGGTGAGCGCGGCGGTGGAGACTGGCATGGAGAGCAGAGGCCAAGACTCACCGGGGGGGTCCCGCACGGGCGGCCTGAGCGTTGCCGACGGCCCGGCGCGCGCAGCCTCGAGCCTGCAGCCGCTGGGAATTGGCCGCTCCGCCGTGGCGAAGAGCCCCTCCTCGCGCCAGGGCGTCGCGCCGCCGGCAGGCCCCGGGAGTGCTGTACGCGTGAGGCGGGCCGCCTCGCCGGGCCGGCCGGGGTGCAAGCTCTCCGCAGCCGCGGGCACGGGCCACGCAGAGTCGCTCCACACCTCCTCCGAGACTGGCGACGCATTGCGGAAGCACCCCTCCGATGCCAAGAGCAAGGGCGCGGCGCCCCCGGGCCTCCCGTCGCGCAGCCCGCCGCCCTTTGCTGCCAAGGAGAGCGCGGCGCTCGCCTCGCCTGGCTCGTCCGACGACGACATGGACGACGACGACGACTCTGGGGACTCGCCGGCCCCGCCACCGGCTCGCATGACCGTTGACAAGTCGCGCCGCGACCGCAACTACCTGGGCAAGGTGCGCCTCTACGTGGAGCAGGAGCCGTTCCGGATCCGCGCCTTCGCAGCGGACGCCATCGCGAATGCCGAGGCCCGCGGGCAGCGCCTGCACATGGCGATGCGGGAAGACGTGCGACCGAGCAGCCCGCGCCCGGCGCTGCTGGACGCGCAGGAGGTGGCCCTTCCGACCTGCCCCATCTGCGAGGCCAACCCGGCGTCGCTCGTTGCCATCCCCTGCGACCACTGCTGCATGTGCAGCGAGTGCGCTGCGCGCCACCGCATCATGTCGGTGGCCAGCGCCACGGCGGAGCGCCACGATGCGGAGCGGAGCCTCATGCAGGCGGACCAGCTGGAGCGCGCCGCGAAAACGCGCGCCGACGCCCTGCGTATGGCCATTTCCTCCGGCAGAGCCGACCTGGCGCTCTCCCCCGGCGCGCAGGAGGCCATTGAGGCGGACATGCGCGAGGCGCGCAGCCGCCGCGCGGCCGCGCGCTACGTGCAGTTTATGCGCCCCCGGACCGCCTGCCCTGTGTGCAACTTCCGCATCGACGCCGTCCTCGCCCTGTCCCGCGTGGCCCAGCTGCGCCGCTCCTACGGCGGCGCCAACCAGCTCACCGACGACTTCAAGGCCAAGTTCGTCCGGCAGCCGCCTGTCGCCCGCCCCGCCCTCAGAAGCGCAGCAGCAGCTGCTGCAGCGGCCGCTTCCGCTGCTGGCCTCGGCAGTCACCAGTTCCATCAGCAGCCTCCCGCGTCGGAGGACCCGCGAGAAGACGCCGGGCCGGACCTCTCTGCCTGATGCAACGGCCTGTCCGGCGGGCGCGGCCGGCTCGCGCGTCGCCCTTTATCGAATTGAGCGGCGGCCGGCGCAGACGCGACTGGAGCTTGTGGCCCAGCAGCGCCCTCTGGCGCGTGCGGCCCTCCAGTGCGCGCCCCTGCACGCTACCGTGTTTTTACCATGCTTGCGCATGCACGCTTGCGTGTTGCTCTCATTGCGCGTGCCCGTTTGCGTGGTTCTGTCATGCTTGCGCGATGCTTGGTCCTCAAGCGAGCAATCGTGCCGGCTGGACAAGCTGGGCTGCCCCGCGTTGCGATCTCCATTCGGACGGCAATCAGCACATTGCTTCCGCAGCACAGCCGCCGTGACCACGGCACTCGCCGTGTAGCTGATGCTGGGCCGCGCGCAGCCTGTGGCCGCAGAGACACGTCGCTCAGGCCGCCGCCGCCGCCGCCGCCGCCGCCGCCATGGCCCCGTAATCAGTGCCGGGGTGCAATGCGTTGAACGTGAGGACCCAAACCAGCTGCGGCCGGCGCAAGGGGACGCAACAAGCGGAGGGGGCTGGGGTGGCATGTGGCGTCAGGCTCGAACAGCGAGCCCAGCGCTCTGCGCTGGCGAGCCCAGCGAGCCGCCCGCCACGGCTCGGCTGCTCCAGAGCAGCCAGCGCGGGCGCGCCCACGACCGCGAAGGGGGGCTCACGCAAAAGGTCCCAAACGCAGCCGGGGCGCCCTCCTGCGCCAGCTTGGCCCAGGAGAAGGACACGCCGTCGTCGCGCTCCGCGTCAACCGCAGCCCAGTCGATGTCCATGTACGTCTGGGTGTACGCGATGGTCGGAAGGCCCACGAGGAGCACCCACCTGCGACGGCAAAGAGGTGGGACGTCGCTGTCGTGGCAAGCAAGTGGCACAGGCCGCCCCGGCACGTGGCGGCCCTGGCCAGCCCAAGCAGTCGAATCGCCACTCACGCGCCGATGCCAAACCAGCCGGTGGCGGGGATCGCTCCGCAAACAAGCCCCACAACAAGGGCGAGCGCCTGCCTCGCCCAAAAGATGGTGTCGGGGAGCGTCGGGAAGGAGGTCTGCGAGCGAAAGCGAAAGCAGCGGCCAAGGCCTCGTCGTCAGAAACGCTGAACGGCGCACTGTCCGGCCCAGGGCTGCCCTGGGCCCATGAACCGCCGCGCATTCCTCCTCAAAGGCAGCGGCCGCGGTGGCCGCGGAGGTGCGAGGGGCGCTTCCGAGCGGCACGGGCTGGATGGCGCGGCAGGCTGTTGGCCGGCAGCTCACCTGGTCCCAAGGCTCGCCGCGCTCGTCGCACTGGCACTTGGCCTTGGCGATGGACACCTTGATCTCGGCACCCGCCTTGGCCGCGTCAAAGTCGATGAACCCGAGCATTGCGGCAGCGGCCTGTGCCGACGAGGCGACTGCCCGGTTTGCCCTCTCCGTGCTCTGCAGGCGGCAGTGTGTTGCAGCTGGGTGGCAGCTTGCGAGCTCGTCCGGGCGCAGGCTGCCGCAAACAAGGCGACCCATCAGGGCCGGGGCTGGCATGCTGTTGCGTTTGTCCCATGCCTCGCCGCGCCCTGAGCTCCGGATGCTTGGTTCGCTTTCGGGAGCCGCCAACACGAAGGCAGCCAACTCGAGAGACAGCTGCCGCTCGAGTGCGTTTCAATGGCCAGACTGCCGTGGAGCCGCTCCCAGTCGGCCAAGAGCTGCGCCAAAGGCCACCCGGCCGCGCGCCAGAGTTTTTGTCGGCCGGGCCGCCGCGGGCGCGCTCGCTCCGCCGTCGCTCCCGATTGAGCGCGAGCGGGCAGGGAGGCTCTGCGCGGGCACGAGCGGGCTGGCAAGGAAACGCCTTCGAGCAGCACGCGAGGCGACAAGCAGCGGCGCTGGCCCCCGACCTCGGGCGCCATGCGCTGGCTGGGGAGATGCCTCTTTGTCGGCCTCCTCTTGCTTGTGGCTGCCCCCCTGTCGCTTGGGCACATGAGCTGCGGCGTGGGCCACCCCGACCATCCCGACGGTTCTGCGTCTCTCCAGCAGCTGCTTCCGCTGCGCTACAGGCGCAATGGCCCCCGTGGCGGCCGTGAGCTGCAGTCCACGGGCGGCGGTTCAAGCTCGTCTGTCTGGGAGCCGGCTAACGCATCGGCGGACAGCGGGGCGATTCGAGTCGCGCTCGTGTCAACGCTGCTTGACGGGGTCGACGCTGCCGCGAGCCCGCCTTTCGCGTGCGATGCCGCGTCAGGCACCGTTTCCGTGGCGTGCTCGTCCTCGAGCATCCAAGCGGGCCGGTGCTCCGGAGGACGACGCGAGATCTCCTGCACGGCCGCCGACGCCGTCCCAGCCAACTCGGCGCGAGCCCGCGGCATCAAGGCAGCCATGGAGTGGGCCGTGGAGCAAGTGCAGGCGACACTTCACGTCAGGCGGGTCGCGGACCCCGGTGTCGTGATGCCCGACAGCATGGCCACCGCAGCGGGCCTGCCAGAGTCGCCGACCACCGCGCCCTCGGACCTGATTGTGCTGCTGACGGCCAGGCCGGTCGACGGCGAGCCCATCGCCGGCTTCGCCAAGTGCCTTGGGAGGGACCAGTGGGGCCGCTGCGTCGTCGGGGAGGTCAACCTGGTGCCGGCGGCGTTTGACCCGGCAGACGCCGCCAGCCGGCCGCTGGCGCTGGCGACGCAGCGGCAGACGGCTCTGCATGAGCTGGTCCACGTCCTGGGCGGCATGGCCCCGTCGGCCGCCTTCCGGGACTTCGCCACGGGCGCCCCGGCTGCGGACGACACCGTGTTCCAGGTGGTGCAGCGAGTGAGCGACTCGGTGCCGGTGCCCGGGACGTTCATCGTCACCCCCCGGGTGCAGAGCCTCGCGCGGGCACACTTCGGGTGCGACAGCCTGCCGGGCCTGCCGCTGGAGGACCAGCCGCTGGGCAAAGGCAGCCACTGGGAGGCCCGGGTGACCGGCCCGGAGCTCATGGCGTACGGAGCGGGGTCCGGCGACGCGCTGCTCTCTGCCTTCACGCTCGCCTTCCTGGAGGACACGCACCAGTACTATGTCCCGGACTACGGCGCCGCGCCGCGCCGCATGGTGCCGGCAGAGCCCAACCCCGCTGTGCAGGCGGGCGGCGGCCTCACCGGCCTCGTGTTCCCCACCACGGCCGTTATGGAGGCGCAGGCGGCGGGGGCGGCGGCGCTGGCCCGGCCCCGGTCCCGCGAGTCGCTCACTGGCGCGTGGGGCCGCGGCCAGGGGTGTCCGTTCGTGCTCGGCAAGCCGTCGGCGTCGTGGCCAAGCCAGTACCTGTGCGAGCGCTCGCAGCAGCTCGGCTGCACCCCGGACCGCAAGCAGCGCGCCATCTGCGTGGTGAACCCCGTGTGGGACCTGGCCAGCAGCGGGGAGGTCACGTGCGGGCGGTGGGACTCTGCGACCGGCACGGCGGTGTGCTCGGACGTGCGCAACGACGCGTGCGACGCGGGCTCCTGCGGCATCCCGTCCTGGATGCGGCCCTTCCCCACCCTCGAGGGGGCGCAGCAGGCCACCCAGCTGGCCTCCGCCAACCCGGGCCGCACCGGCGGCTTCTCGTCTGCAATGGACTTCGCGCCGGTGTACCAGGGCTTCTGGTCGTGCCTGGACGCTGGGGACGGCGGGTCCGGCTCGGCCGGCACGGGCAGCGGGAACAACAGCCTGGTCGCGGCAGGAAGCGGGACCAGGCGGCGCCTCTCCGACCTCAGCGCCCAGGCGGCCGACGACGCCGCGGCGCGGCTGGGCGGGCAGGAGCAGTGCGAGAGCTGCCGGTGCTTGTCCTCCTCGCTGGCCGAGTTCACGCAGGGCCTGACGGGGGGCAGCGCCAGCGGCGGCCCCGGCGTGTTCGTCGGGCTCTGCTACCGGGTGCACTGCGTGTCCGCCTCCCGCCTCCAGGTCAGCGTGCGCAGCGCGCTCACGGGCGCTGCCTCCTGGTACGCGTGCCCGCCCGAGGGCGGCCGGCTCTCCATTGCGGGCTTCACCGGTGCCCTGGAGTGCCCGCCAGCGGCCGAGATGTGCGGCAACGAGCCCGAGGCCGGGGTGGCCTTCCCAGAGACGGTGGCCTGGGTCGAGTGGGCCGCATGGGGGGTGGCCATCTGCCTCCCCCTCGTGGCCGTGGCCATTTGCGCGCTCGTCCCCGTGTGCCGCGCCTGCACCGTCCGCAACTGCAAGATCTGCTGCGGGGTGTCGCTCTTCGCGGCGCTGGCCCCGCTGGACCCGCGTGACCGGTTCGCGATTCTCAAGGACATTGTTGACATGGGCCGGGAGAAGTTTGACTTGGCGGCTGATGTCAAGGGCAAGCACGCCCAGAAGGCGCTGGCCGCAGCGGCGGCAGAGCGCCGCTTGGGGGGCAGGGGCGGCCGCGGCTCCACGGGCGGCATCGCCGAGAGGCTGGTGGCCCCGGGCGGGGAGTCCGGGGCAGCAGCCAGGGGCGGCCCGGCGGGCTCCCCGCGGAGCCCGGGCCGCCGGCTCGGCAAGGAGGGGCGGGGCGGCCCGCCGAAGCGGCAGCGCAGGCGGTCGGCGTGGGCGCAGGCGTTCCTGCAGTCCTCCAGGGCCGTGCTGGAGGCGGCCATGGAGCTCGAGGCCGACGACCCGACCAAGGCACGCAAGGCCGACCCGCAGGCGGCCAGCACCGCTGCGGCCCCGACACTGCTGAGCACCCCCACGGCGGCGAGCGGGCGGCCGGCCTCCGGCGCGGCGCGCGCGGGCAAGCCCAAGCGCAAGGTCATGCCGGGGATGCTCGGCGCGGCCGGCGGAGCCGGAGGGGCGCGGGGTCGCAGGGTGTCAGCGCCCACCCTGGGGGCGGACCCGGCGGGGAAAGCCTGGGCAGCACCTCGCGACAGGCCGGCCGCCGCTGCTGCCGAGGCAGGGGCGGGGGTGTCGATGGCGGGCCTGCTCGACCCGGACCAGGCGGGAGCGGCGGCGGAGACCAAGGGCGGCGCGGAGCTGCGGGCGGCGGATGCCCCTCTCGCAGGCGGCGCTCGGCAGGGCGGCGCGCAGGGTCGCATGCGGGGCGGGGCGGCTGCTGGTCGAGGCAGCGGGGCGGGGCTGCTGCGCCGGCGAGAGCCGAAGCGGCTGGTCACAAGGTTGTCCCAGCCGCTGACGCATGCGGAGCGCGAGGCGTCGGCGGCAGGCCAGTACGCCGCGACGGGCGCCGCCAAGGCAAGCGCGCGCGCTGCCAGGGCTGGCGAGCCCCCGACCCCGCGCACAGCCCAGCGCCTCGACGCGACGCGGCGGCGCGCGCGCGGCTGGGTGCTTCTGCGGGAGGGACTGATCCGCGCTGCGAAGCTCGAGGCCCTCGAGACTGAGCACGAGGGCCTGCCCGGGGGGCGCGGCGATGCCGGAGGCGTCGGGGCAGCGCCCCAGCAGGGCGGGGGCAAGCCCGTGGCGCCGGCCAAGGGCAGGCGCTTCTCAGCGATGGCGGCCATGGGCGGGCAGGGCGCTGGAGTGAGCGACGCTCCGTCGTCCGACGCCGCCAAGGCGCGGCGCAAGCGGCTGGCCGAGATCGAGGGCCTCCTGGGCACACCCAAGTCGGCCTTCATCGCGACTGCCAGCAGCGGGACGGGCTCGAAGGCCCGGGCGGCCAGGCGGCGGGAGAAGGGCCGCGGGCTCGTGCTGCTGCACAAGAACGCGTCGTGGCTGCTGTTCATCGTGGGCTGCCTGCAGCTGCTGGCCGGGCTGGGCATGGGCGCGGTGGCGGCGCTGGTGGGCGCCGCCGGCAGCCTCACGTCGCTCCCGGTCCTGCTTGTGTCCGGCTGGACGGCTGGACTCGGCATAGCTGGCATCGTGGCCTCGCGCACGCGAGGGGAGGTCGCCTCCTGCGTCGCCATCAGCTTCTTCTACGGCTCCTTGGCCACTCTCTTTGCGTTGGCAGGCGCCAGCGTGTGGGTGATGCTTTTGCAGTCGTCGCTCGCCACCTGGATGCTGCGCAACTGGGCCTTCATCTCCAACCTTTTGCCCGCGTGGGCCATCCCTGCCGGCGGCGACGCGGCTGTGCTGGCGGCGGGCAACTCCACGGCCGTGAGCAGCAGCGCTGCGGCTCAGCAGGCGGCCAGCGCGGCGGCGCTTGCGGCGGCAATGGAGGAGGCGTGGTACTGGCCCGTCGGCATCCTGGCCGGGATCGCGCTCCTGCTGGTGCTGGGTGCCGCCGCTCTCGCTCGGCTCGTGTCCTGCCACACCCTGGCGGGCACGCTGGTGATTGCGCCGAGCTACATTACAGTCCTTGCCTCCCCTGTTCTGCTCGCGCTGGGCGTGACCATCTTCGCTGTCGCGCCCGCGGCAGTGGGGTTCGACGGCGGGCTGTCGCTGGGGCTCGCTGCCTGCAGCCTCCTCGCGCTCATCCTGGCAGTGTGCGGGCTCATCACCGGCCTCTGCAGGTACAAGGGCATGCCGTGGTCGCTTCCCGGGGTGGGGCTTCCCGCCGCTGCTGCGGCCCTCTGGCTGGGATGGGAGCTGCGCCTCGCGCTGCTTCGCGCCCCGACAACGGTGGCGCTGGCCACGCGCGCTCAGCTAGAGGCGCTGGCAGCCGGCACGGGCGTCTTTGTCCCTGACCCGTCCAGCCGCGAGGCAACGCTGCGGTCGTCCGAAGCGCAGCTGCTCATGACGCGGTCGCTCCAGGACTCGCTTCGCGTGCTTGCCACCTGCGCGCTCGTGCTGGCCATGGTGGAGGTCACGCTCGCAGTGGCCGGCTGCCTGTTCGCCGTGTCCATGGGCGCCATGAGGGAGCTGCTCTCTGCGGCCGGTCTGCGACGGGCCAGGGTCATCGCCAGCGCCAGCAACGCCCTGGACCGGATGCTCCGCGGCAAGAAGTACGACTTTGCGCTCGAGGACGACCCTGCCAGCGGCGGCAGCGGGGGCGTTGCCGGGCTGTTCCAGTCGTCCAAGGCGTCGGCAAAGCAGGCTGCCGATGCCGCGGAACGCCGCGCGGAGCGTGCCAGCATTATGGCAGCTGGCGCCCGGCGTATCGTCGAGGGGAGGGCACGAGGCGATGCGCGCCGGGCGCGACAGTCGGCGTCCCAAGGCGACCGCGAAGCCAGGCTGTCGGCTCCCAAGCCTCCGCCGCCGGCCGGCCGGCCTCAGTCGGCAATGCGCCCCGCCGGGCGGCCCCCCGCGAGGCCGAGCTCGGCCAAGGTGGTGCCCGTCCCCGCTCCACGCGGCAGCCACGGCAGCCACGGTGCCCCTGCGCATGCCCCGTCCACAAGCAGGACGCCCTTCGGCGCTGCAGCGGGTGGCGACTACAAGTGTGCAACGGCGGTGAGGCGGTCGGGACATCGCGACGCCCTGGTGAACACGACCGCGCTCATGCGCGGGTCTACCGACACTGGCGGCGGCAGCGGGCAGGTGGACGGACCCAGCGCTGACTTCAGCGTGGCTGGGTCCGCGTCGGAGTCGGACGACGACAACGACGACGAGCGTGCCGCTCTGCAGCCAGTGGCGGCGGCCATTGCAAGTCTGGCGGGGGACCAGACTGAGGCCGAGGGCGCTTCCATGGCAGCGGCTGTCCGGCCAGTGGTGGCTGGGCAGATGTCGCCGAACCGCGCAGTCCAAGGGTTGTTCGACGATGTAGGCGACGACTCCAGCGACTATGAGGACGTGGCCGGGCTGACCGATTTGGAGGACGCTAGCGGGGACGAGCTGCGAGCGCCGGCGCTTGCCGCCTCTGGCGTTCGTGGGTCAAGCAGCGCAGCTGCCGCTGGAGCCGCCGCTGCCGGGCCACAGCGGGCGCCCCACCTGGGACACAGCCCCGTCGGAAGGCGCCGAGAGTCGCGGCAGACGGCGGACCCGCCGTCGACGTCAGGCCGCACCGTGTTGCTGACACCCCGCGACGTGACGACCAGCGGCATGCGGCTGCTGCCCGAAAAGGGCTTGTGAGCACGCCGCCGCCGCCGCCGCCGCCTCCACCGCCGCCGCCGCCTCCCGCAGCTCCCCCGGCTGTCCCTGCTCGCTGGCTGCCGATTGGGTCGCTTCGATCCGCTCCAGCATATTGCTTCGTTGCGTGACTGCGTGCACTCGCGCCGCCGCGCCTTGGCGGGCGCGCCTGCTTGTTTCCTGCTGCGATACTGCACGCTTCGTCTGCCGTTGCAATGAGACCAGACACTCCATCGCCGGTTCGACATGGCTTCGGCAAAACGCAACGCAAGTCTTCTCTCTGCAAAGAGGGTCACACAGGCAAGCCGCGCCAGCGCGAGTGGCAGGGCGAGGGCTGCCTCGGCTTCAACGCAGCAACTGCATCACCGCAAAGGCGAAGCCTTGCAAAGGGCTCCAGGGGGCTCGCACTGCGAGGTGGAACTCAGCGTCGCCGCGGCGACCGAACTGCATATTCACGGTGGCGATGGCTGCGAGGGGCAGGCCCGCCCCCTTCCTCCCGTAGCCCTCGCGAAGCACGGCCTGGTCTGTGGGCAGCGGGTCGGTGCTGAACTGGGCGTTCTTCTGACTCGCCTCGCTAATGTACCCAGCGTAGTCCACATAGCCGCCGTCGGTCTTGGGCCCGCTTGGGCGCATTTTGGGGTTGGAGATGCGCTTCGGCAGGGCCGAGTGCAGCATGACAGCGCGCCAGCTGGGCAGCCCGGCTCTCGGGCTCCCGTCCGCGCTGCCCAGGGGGCTGGCTGTCTCGGGACTGGCCCCCGGAAAGGCGGAGCGTCTGAGCAGCTCGTCTCGAAGCACCCGCGCAAACTGCCCGTCCGAGGCCGTCTCCCACTCCAGCGCCGAGCAGTGGTGGCCCAGCAGGTTTGCGACAGCCGCAGCCGAGGCAGCGCCTGCCACAGCCTGCGTGGCGAACGCGGGGTGCCTCGCCAGGCGCTCGGCGGCCTCGTCAGCGGCCTCGAGGTCTGCAGGCTGCACGAGGGCGCAAGCGAGGGACCGGGGCGTGCTCCAGCCGAGGGGCGGCATGCCCCCCGCCCTGCGAGTGCTCGCCACAGCCATCAACGTGAACTCCCCGGCCGCCGCTGCAAGGCCCGCGCTTGGCGGCGTGTCCCACGCCGCCCAGGGCCGCATTGCGTGGCCGCTGGCCGACTCCTCTTGCGCGAGTCCGCCCAGAAGTTTCCGCCGCCGCGCTGCCGCCTTGGCCGTCGCGGCTCCCGACGGCGGCTTGGCCAGCCCGACTCCCAGCGCTCCGTCAGACCCGATGCGCAGCCGCCCCGGGCGCGCACCCGCCTGAACCGCAGCCCGCGCAGCGGGGGCGGTCGGCCCCCCATGGCGGGCTGGAGGGTCTGCCGCGCTGCCGAACTTGCCAGGCTCGTCGCGTCGCCGCCGCGACTGCGTGAGGTCGGAGTCAGACCCGCTAGACTCGGCGTTGTCAGGCTGCGCCGTCGCGATGTCGCCAGCGCGCACCAGCTTGCGCCCGCCGCCGGGGAGCGGCGAAAGCTCGTCGCGGCCGCTCGAGCCCGGGCTGTCCTGGTCGCGCGGCTCGCCTGGGGCGGATGGCGCGCCCACACCCGCTGAGCTGGCGGCCCGAGTTCGCCTCCTCGCCGCGTGAGCGATGGGCACTCCCGCGGCGGAATCGCTTTCCCTGGTGCTGCGCGCGCTGCGGCGGCCGGAATGGGGCTCCTCGCTCTCTGTTGTGCAGGAAGTGCTGCCATCGCCCGTGCCCGCATCGTCCAGCTCCTCCCAGAAGGCCGCCCCGCCCACAGGGTCCGCTCCCCCCCGGGTGGACAGCTGCCCCGTGGAGATCGCCCCGCTCCCGCGACCGCCATCAGCCGTCGCTGCCCCGCTCGGCAGCGATGTCCCTTGCGGGCGGATGGGGAGCGTTGGCGACACCATGACGCGCAAGCTCCGACTGCCGAGGGGCGCTTCGCGCACGCTGCCCCCGTCTGAGGAGGCGCCGGCGTCCAGCGCCATGTCGTCGCTGCGGCTGGTGAGGACGACTGGCGACGCGCTGCTGGCAGCCGCTAGCACGGCCCGGGCCGCGGCCTCACCGGCCGTCTGCGCGTCTGACGAGAATACGCCGGCCTCGACCACGGGCAGGGCTGGGTCGAAGCTGACGTCCCCGTGGGGGCAGCGCGGCCACACCGACAGCGCGACGGCGGAGGCCACGTCCGCGAGGGGGTCGGCCGCGCGAGCAGCGCCTGTCCCGCCGTCCGGCGCGCGGAGGCAGCCGAGCGAACCGAGAAGCCGCGCCGGGGGAGGCGCTGTGCGGAGGCGGGCTCCCCCCCCTTCGGCCAGCGCAGCGCGGGCACGAGCAAGCGGGGGGATGTCGTAGGCGAGAGACGCTGGCGCGAAGGCCCCACTTGCGATCCAGGTCGGGGGCGGGGCGCCCAGGCCGCTGGCAGAGGCGCCGCTGCCGGCGCTCGTGGGGGTGGCTGCGGACTCCTTCCTTGCTGGCGCCGCCGTCGAGCTGGACACTGGGCGGGCAGCGCCGGGCGGGCCCGAGGCCCCGCCCAGAGTCGCCACTGTGCCCAGCAGCCTCGCTGCAGGGCAGAGCTGCAACGCACGAACCGAAGTCTGGTCGCATGCGCCCCCGGCAGCTGCTGCCGCCGCAGCCTCCAGGGCGTCCAGCTGCGACTCGAGGCTGTCGGTTGCAGCGGGGCGCGCGTTGCGCCGCGCCCGCACAGCGCGCGCCAGCCAGGCGACGGCCAGCAGCCGCTCAGACCGGTCCGCCCATCGCGCGTCGAGCAGCCAGGCCACCGGCGTGGCTTGGGACGCTGCAGCCGCGGCCTGGTGCCCCAGGCCCACGAAGAAGCGGCCTGACGAGTGCTGCTCGGCTGTGAACCCTCCGGGGCCGCTGCAGGCCGCGCCAGGAGCGGCCGAACGAGGGGTTTCCGCGGCTGCGGCCGAGTGCCGAGGCGAGGCGGTCCCATTGCTCGAGTGGGACAAGCGCGACATCGTCGACGCACGGGGCTTGGGCGGAAGCCAGGCCATCATCACCGAGGGACCTCCAGGGGGCAACTCGTGGCGGGATTCTCCAGCGGCAACGGCCTGCGCTCTCAGCCGCAGCGCTTGCCTTTGCCGCTCATACTTGGCCGACGAAGCGCGGCAACTCCAGTCCGTGGGCGTGGCCAGGAAGGCTGTGACCAGTGTGCCCCCCACGCTGGCGGGCGCCTCCGATCTCTCCACGCGCAGGATGAGGTGGGTGGAGCCGGGCTTGTCCCCAGTGTCCCACAGCGACGCGGACGACGGCCACCCGAACAGCTGCCGCCCGCCCAGCGGCTGGCCAAGAGGCGGCAACAGGGCAGAGGGGTGCGACTCCAGGCGGGGCCTTCGGCCGCCCTCGGCTGCCGGCTGGCCAGGCCGCTCCTCACTCGTGGTCACTCCAGCTTTCGAGCCGATTGACTCAGCGCCCACCACCGATGCCGGAACGCGCGGCCGGCGACTTGGCCGGGCCTGATCCATCTCGTCGTCGCTATCAGCTGGCCCCTCAGACGAGCGGGTGGAGACTGCACTGTTCAGGCCCTCCAGGGCAGCAAGCACCGCGGACGAAGCGTCATGGCCGCCACCGTGAGAAAATCCTTCGCCAGCGCCTGTGGGAAGGAACGGCCAGCGCGGGAGAGCAAATGGTGGGCCCTGGGCGCGCAGCAGGGGCGGTGGGGGGTGCGGTATGATGGCAGTTTGGCGCGCATCGGAGCGGAGAAAGGGGGGGCCGGCGCGCGCACGCGGCGAGCGGGTGGACGCCGAACTGGTTTTTGTCTCGAGGGCACAACTGCCGGCGGTGCGCATTTCGTTCGGCCGTGGTGGTCGCGAGCGCCGCCAGCAGGGATGCGAGTGCTCACCGCCTTGGGCTGCCGCGACTTCGGGGCGCCCCACATCGCTTCCCTCGCGGGCGGGCCGGGCGGCAAGCGACATGCGCCGGCCGGCTTGCGGCCGCTGTGGCACTGCGATGCTTCCGGCTGGGCAACGCCAATTTCATCGCTCTGCCGCGGCCTGGCCAGCCTCGCTAGGCCGAGCCGGCACGCGCTCACGGCTCACGGCGTACGCAAAGGGCCGAGGCCAAGCAGCGGGAGGATCTCTGGCAGCGACTCCACGCAAGCCCATGACGTCGGTCGGGCGCGCTCGAAAATGGGGTCCCCCTTGCTGCCAATTGCAATCGTGCACGTGCCAGCGGCTGCGAGGCGCGCGCGACAGCCACAAAAGGGTGGAACCGGGTGGGATACACTGCGGCTTGGCTTTTGCACTTGCCCGGCCCCGCGCGCGCTCCGCGGCACGGCCAGCGACCTCACCGTTGCCGCAGTCCATGTCGTCGAGGGAATCGCCCACCATGGCCGCCTCCTTCGGGGACGCGCCTACCCGCTCCAGAATGTGCAGTAGAGGCGCAGGGTGTGGCTTGCACGGCTCGAACGAGCGGCTGAGCGCCACGTCAAAGTCGTGCTCGATGCGGACGAGGACAGCGCGCATCGCCGCCTCGCAGTTCCGGGTGACCACGCCGGTCCTCACGCCTGCGCGGGCACGGTCGGCGTGCGGCTACTGGAGATCGCGTCCTTGCCAGGGCTCGAAGCTTGCCCCCAAATAAGATACCCCCGCCCCTGGCTGCTGGGCATGCCTTCCAGGGCGGGCGCGCGGCATCGGGATTCAAAGCCGCGGCGAGGGCTCGCCCGACCAGCGCGCGCAGGCGTGCAGAGGGGTTTGGGGGCGCCGCGCCACAACGGGGGCGTTGCCACTGGGCGATCGGTCGGCCCCGCGCCGGAAGGCGTCGCTCGGGAGCGCAGTGGCCGCTCTCACCTTGCGCCCGCAGGGAATTGAGCGTCTCCGCGGCGCCGGGCCGGATCTCCACCTTGGCCAGCGCCAGCCGCTCCTCCTCCTCCACCACTGCCATGAGGCGAGCTCGGGTCGGCTCGTCGTCGTGCGACGCAATGAACTCAAGGATGCCTGCGAGCCACGCTCGCGTCACACAGCCCGCGAACTTGAAGCGTCGCGGAGGCCGTTCCCCAGAGCAGCAGCAGGGGCAGGCGCCATCCGCTCACCCGCCTCCTGGGGACATCCGATGCGCGAGCGGATGAGGCCAAAGTCAAGCGCCCCTTGCTCCGTGAGCGTGCCGTCCATGTCAAACACAACCGCACGCACGCAGGCTGGGCGGCCGGCCGCAATCGCCCTGGACGCATTCCCTGCGAGCCCGGGTCCAACTACGCCCACGGCCCTTGCCATTTGCCTCCCAGCCTGCTCGGCCGCGGGGCACAGCGTGGCGCGAGCGGGCGCGAGGGTGGGGCGCTCTGTTGAATTGTTGCGGCACAGCCTGCTGCTCTGCCTCCCAGGCGCGTCCGCCGGCCACAGCTGCCCCCACCCGGAGCCAAGCCACGCGGGTGGCCCTCGGTTGCCAGTGTTATTCTGTTGTGCTGCCGTGTGACCAGCCGGGCGCTGGGCTTGGCACGCACTGGACGACCCCGAGCGCCATGGCCGTCGCCGGGGCAACTGCCGGCCTCGACGTGGGGGTCGATGCACCGCCCGTCGGACCTGAGGAAGAGGCCATGCTCCGGGTTCTGGCCGGGAGCCTCGCCGAGTCCGTTTATGCCACTGCGGCGGCCTCGGGCCCTTCGTTCGCCGCCATGCACAAGGTTGCGGCCGCTCTGGTTCGATTCGCTTGTAGCTCGAAGCTGGAGGCTGCGGCGCCCAAGGGCAAGGCCAGCAGGGCGGGAGCCAAGGGCGACCTGATGGTCTACCACCAGCTCCGATACGTTCTGAACCCATTCTTTGTGGCGAGCATGTGGCCGCGGCTGCGGGAGCTGGAACCGTCACTTTCGGCCGAGTGCTCCAAGGGCTTCCTGAACCACGAGCTTGCCCGGCTGCGGCACTGGACGTACATGGGCTTGATGGCCCGGTTCGGGGTGGACCATTCCTTCTACGAGACAGCCTCACGGCCCCATCCGAAAGAGCCTTGCGCCCTGAGCGTTCGCGCCGTGTTTGGCAGCGACTCGGCCTCGATTCGCGCCAGGCGGGAGCTGGAGGAGCGCTTTCACAGGTGGAGGTTGACGCCTGACGGCGCAGCTGGCTATGGCGAGTGACTAGCGCCGCGCCCTGCGTGCTGTCCGCTCGCCGAGGCGGCGGCGCCTTGCGATGCGCGGGTGCTCAAAGTGAGCAACAGCGTGTGCCGGCTCTGCCAAACAAGCACGCGATTCCTGCGCCTGACCACGGATAGCTCATGGTTGCGCGCTCGCGAGCATTGCAAAGTGGGACGGACAGGGGCGCTGGCGCAGCCAGATAGCCACACGCCCAATCATCAAAGCTTGGCTGCCGAGCAGCGGGCGCAGCGGCCGTCACACACAGCGCGGAAGGGAGCCAGTGGGAGGGCGGGGCAGGGTAGCCGAATGCAGGGGTGAGCGGGCGCGGGAAGACGGTGCGAGCCGCAGCCGCGGCCGGGGCAGCGTTGCACGAGGCTCTCACGGGGCGCTGCCGCGGCGTGCGGAGGGCCATAGCCGAGGGCGAGGCGCGGCCATACCCGGGCTCAGCTCCGCTCGAACTCGACCACGACCGGCAGCGTATCAACGACCGTCTTGCGGGCTAGGCCGAAGCCCACCCCGCTGGACGCGTTCTGGTAGCCCGCCTCGTTCACGAAGATGGGCACCACGTCGTCGCCGTGCTCGCCCTTGTAGGTGATCACCTCGCCGCAGGGGAGCTCGAACAGCCCCTGCCCCACCCGCAGCGGGACCCAGTCCTGGTCCTGCAGCTCCGCGTGGAACATGGGCATCGCGACGTCGTCCTCAAGCGGCTGCGGGGGCGCCACCTTGATGCCCAGGTCCTCGTAGACCTCCACGGGGCCGCCACCCCACACCGGGGGCGGCGCCTCCCGGCCCTCCGCCTCGGCCGCGCGCGCCGCCTCCCCGTGGTCGTTCAGCCGCTGGAAGAACTCGAGCAGGCGCTCCGTCGCCTCGCGCATGTCGGCGACCACGCCGGCCTCCACGATTCCCGTCGCGATGGGGCCCACCTCCACCAGCACGCCGTGCCTGCCCAGCGAGAACAGGTACGGGCTCTCCTCCCGTGTAGTCCTCTCCCACAGGATGCGCGTCGGGATGCCGTCCGCCCCCAGCTCCTCCTTCACGGCAGCGCACGCGCCGATGGACACGCTGTCCATGTCCTGGACCACGAGCGTCATGCCCATGTTGGACGTTGTCGTGTGCAGATCGATGACCAAGTCCTGGGCCGGGCTGGCCGACGACTTGGGGCCGAGCGCCTTGTCGAGCGCTTTCGCGAGGGCAATCTCTCGAGGCTCCTCCGGGGAAGCAGGCGACGCAAGGACCTCGGCTGAGAACTGGCGGTTCAAATCCACATCGACGAACCGCACCCTGCGAGCCAGGAGACGCGCCGCACCAGGCGGGGTCCGGAAGGCGAGCAAAGCGCGTGGGTTGCTGCAAGGGCCTTCCAGAGACCGCACCCGCCCGCGCGCCAGCTCGCACCGAGCGCACGCTTGCAGAGTGGCCGGGCCGGACCCCCTCCGACCAGCTGCCAGCTCGTCTAACCTCTGCTCGTGAGCCTCGGGGTTGGCCTCAACGCAAGAGCATTCCATCGAGGGCGCAACCTCAGCAAAACGATCCTGTTCCTCCAGCTGCATCGCCACAAACGGCCCTGCCAGCTCGTTGCCGTGCGTGGCAAACACCACCGCTGCACGGCGGAACGGCCGAACTCGCTGAATCGCCATTTCGTCCGCCTGTGCGCCGGGGCGCAGGCGCCATCGGGACGCGAAGCTCTGCCGCCCCGACGCACAAGCGCTCGGTCTGTCGAGCTTGCAGTTGCAGCCGAGCAAAACGGACCACGCTCCTCCACTACTCGCTGCTCCGTGACGGGGTTCGGAGCTCTGGGGCTGTGTGTCGCTTGACGTTGCTTCTCACGTCCGGCCGCTTGGGTGTTGGCCACAGACGTGGCTCCCGGGGCCCTCGCGGGTGGCCTGCGTAACCGGTTGGCCCACGCCAGGCAGGCAAGCAGCGGCAACCCCCCTTGTCTCACCTCCTGGGGAGTCCTGTCGAGTCGAAGCGGCTCGGAGGACCGAGTGGCGCGCACTCCGATGATTCACAGGTCCAGTTGGACCCGTCTCGGGGCACGGGCCGAAACTTAGGCTGTGCTGCCACGGGTGGACTGGACAAGCAGAGCGTGTCCTGGGCGCCGGGCTGGTGGGGCAGGCTGTTGCAGCCGGGCTTCTCCAGCCGTTGGGCCCCTCCCTTGCTTTGGTAGGTTGGGCCGCCTGTCCTCGTCGCCTCTCCAGGGAGGTGACAGCTTTTCGCACTGAAAATACAAGAATCGTGAGCAGAATTCGCAGGCGCAGTTCGCCCCGGTAGCGCCGAGCCCGCCGTCCAAAGCATGCTTGCAGACGTTGTGGGTCACCCTTGTTCGTGTGTGGCTCGCCTAGCAGGCCCGCATCCGCTGGACGAACGGCGCTAGGATTGGTATCCTCTGCCGCGCGCTACTTCGGAAAGCGATCGCCTTCCCTCGGTGCGCCTTGTTCAATGCATAATTGCCCGAGCTCGCTTCTGCACCGCCATCACCGTCCTGGACGGTTTGCCACACAACCCTCCATGCACGAAGCTGCTTTTCACAACATCCGAGCATTGACTCCGAATCTATTGTTTGCAGCGATTCCGATGTCTGCAAGCCTGATCGAATGCGATGCTGTCCAGTGCAGCGCGTTGTCAAACACGCTGAGAGAATTCAGAACTCCTCGGCTCTGTGGCCGACTCGCCAAGCTGACAACGTCAAATTCAAAGACACTGTTGGGATTTCGGATGCAACATACCGATTTTGGTACATGGCGCCGGTGCACGGCTTCAAGCACAGTGATTTTCCGTGCAATCGACTGCGACCCCACCACAAGGAAGAACGAATGCGCTTGGCGCAAATTATGACCCCCCTCCCACGACCTGCCGAGGCGCAAGTGCGCCAGCCCCCGGCAGAGCCGCATCGTTCTGGTCAGCGCTGCAGCACATCCTCGCGACTGCGCCGGGATGTCGAGGGCCGCTTTTGCGGCCTTCGCAGCGATCCTGGTGGCAAGCACATGCGCGGTCGACTTGGGGCCAGCCTGGCTTGCCGATGCGCTCGGGGGCAGCGACCCGCTCGCGCCCGAGCAGCGGATGGCAGCGTCGACCTCCGACGTTTTGCAGTGGTGGAACAAGCGGGGCACACCAAGCCTCGGCGAAGACTGGACTGCCCCGTCTGGAATCCTCATTCGCGGGCGTGGTCGCGCCGGAGCGGCGGGCTTTGAGTCCTTGTCGTCGATCAGCACGAGCAGGCCTCGTCCGCCCAACTCGGTGCTTCTCCAGCTGCCGCTCACATCGACGCTGTGGTTTGGCCGGGCTCTTGCGGACCCAGACATCGGACCCGTCTTGTGTCAGCTATACGGCGGCCTGTCTGGTCCGGTGCCCTCGGACCTGGTCGGTGGGCTGCAGGCTGCCGTGGGCACGGTCGAGCGCCTCCCTGGAGTGGGTCGTGGCTTGTTCGCCCTCGTCACGCTGCTCCATGCTGAGGCTTTCGTACCCGGCCGTCCAGAGTTCGGCCCCTGGCTGCGGTCGCTGCCGCAGCCCCCTGCGCAAGGCATGCTGCTGTGGCAAACACGCGCCACGCTCAACGCCGTCACAGCCGCAGGGGAGGCGGTCGCGACCGTGGCACTGCAAGGGTTCGCGCACGAGGACGCCATTTGGACGCTGTTCGAGCAGTCTCTCTTGCGCTGGAGTCCAGAGGCTTACGGCATGGTGCTTGCGACCAGGGCCAACTCCTCCTCGCTTCGGAAGCAGCTGCGATGGGCCCTGGGCACGGTGCTCGCGCGGAGGTGGCAGCTGCGCGTCCCGGTGCATGCAGGGGCAGGCAACGGCCAAGCTGCCTGGGCAGTCTCCGCGCACAAGGGCGAGCTTCGAGCATCCGCTGCGGGCGGCGCTGGCGGGGCGCAACTGCCAGTTCTCAGCGCCATGCGCCAGGGCGCTGCGGACCTGCCGCTGACGGAGGCGCACCTTGGGCCGGTTCTGGCCCCCCTGATGGATGCGGCCACAGCGACCGCGGGGCACTGTTGCCACCCTTCGCGCTGCCCCGAGGGCCGCGGGGGAAGCGAGCCTCGGCGCGTGGGGCAGGGGGCTGCGGCTGGCGTCGTGACGGCGTCTGTGGGAGTAGCCGCGCCCCTGCATGATGAAACGCCCTTTCTCGCGTGGGAGGCCCTTGCGCTGGCCAACGGAACGCGGGTCGCAGTCCCGTCTCGGCTGCGGCTGGGCCTGCGGGCGGGCAAGGCGGGCCTTCAGGCTGGCCAGGCGCTTCGCAGGTGGGCGGTGCGCGTCCCCGATAGCGCGTGCGCGACGCAGGTCGAGTTCGGGGCGGGGCCACGCCGTGGCTGGGAGCAGGAGGAAGTGAGGGACGGCTGGGGGGGGCGGTCGGCAGAGGCCAAGCGGGGGGTCGAGGGCGGCCAGTGCCAGTGCGGGGACGACGACGCGGGAGACGGCGCGGGGGACCCCACGGGAGCGGGGGAGCAGAGTACGTGGTGGAGTGTGGAGCAGGTGGGCTGGGGCGGAGCAGCGGTTGCGACGAGGCCGGGGGGCCCTTGCGCCGCCGACATTGCAGCTACCACGGGGACCCCGCCCGGCCCTGCCGCGGACGTGATGGCTGTGGACCTGGTGCTGTCCAAGCGGGGGCAGGCATTTGAGCTTCCGGGTGGCGACCTGGGTTGGGGCGCGGCGCAGCCCAAGGGGCTGGTCGGCGCAAGCTTCGACTGCGCGATTCTCAAGACGCTACTGCCACCGGTGCGCCCAGATGCTCGCCCGTCGGACCTGATTGCGAGGGCAGCCCTGGCACACTCAGGAATGCTGGGCGACGCTGCCGCAGCAGAGCCCACGCAGGCGGCGGCCGTGAACGCAACGACCGTGCTTGTCAGGGCCTCTGAGGGCGTCCCGTCAAATGCCTGGGTTGTGGCGCGATTCCTCTCAGCGCGCGCTTGCCTAGCGGGAGCGGAGCCCACGCTGTCGGAATTGGGCGCCGGGAAGCCACTCTGCCCGGAGGGAGAGCGCCTGGCAACCGCCAAGCTGCTCAGCGACACGCAACGACAGCTCGCACTCCTCCGGAGCGCTTGGGGCGGGGCTGTGGAGCAGGGTATCTTCCCGCCCTACGACCCCCAGGATGTGGCGGACGCGACTCAGGCTCACGGGGCGATGCGGGCCCAGGTTCGCTTGGCTCGCCAAGCCGAGCGAGGCGAGGCCCTCCTTCTTCGAGCCAGCTCCGCGGCTCGCACCGCCATGCTGCTGATCCTTTCGGCTCGCCGCGCGCTGCTGTCCGTGGTCGTCGAGCTCGCGCACAGGCTCCTGGCCCTGACCCCGACCTTTTGAACTCGAGCCCCGCGTCAGTCTCGTGCGCGAGCGTGCGCGGTGAGTGCCGGCAAGCGCTGCGAGCGTGTGTGTGCACGTGCGAGCACTTGTGCGTTCTGTGTGCGTTCTGTTTTTGTGTGCGTGTGTGTGTGTAGGTGTGCGCGCGCTTGCGTAAGAGCGAAGAGTCGAGGGGAATTTGAAGCCGTGCAGGCCGGGCGGGTGCTCGACGGGGGTTTGAAATCGGCACTGGAAAATGTTTTGCCGGCTTTCAAATATTGCGTGGCGGCGTTGCGCCCGAAGCTCTTCTCACTTGTGCCGTCAGTTGCGACTGCGCCATCCCTGCAGCCAGAACTGGCATGTCGCATGCGTAGTCTCTCGCAGGAATGTGGCGTGGTTGTGGAGGCCCTGGAGCGTGGGGAGCCGATTGGTACAGCCTTGGAGGGGCTCGTGACTGCTGCCGCCTCGCGAGGCGCCCGGGCCGACAAAGAGCTGGCCTGGGCCATTTCCAGCGAGCCCGCGGTGCTCATCCACAGACTGGTGGCATGGGTGTCTCGACCCGGGGCACCAGACGACGAGGCGGAGGCCGTTGCGGTTGAAGGGCTGAAGCCGCTTGCAGAGGCTCTCGCATCCCTGTGCCGGGAAGGCTTGCGACAAGGACCGGAGCTACAGAAGCGATTGCGCGAGGCAGCGGCATCGGAGGCAAGCCGACTACGAGCACGCCGGCTGCGCCGCGAGCTGGCAGGAACGTCAGCGGCCCTGCGAGCCGGGCTCGGGATCGAAGACGCAGTCTCTGACAGCAGCGAAGAGGAGGAGTCAGAACGCAGGATAGGAGCCTCGTTCCAAGACGTTGCAGGCGTTGGCATACACTGTGATGGCCTGGGTAGTCTGGGCGGAGGCCACCAGCTCGTCAGCGGCGACGGCGATCGCGGCACGAAGCTGAGGGGGTGGCTGGGCGACGGGCCGGGGGTGGTGCTGACTGGGGTCGGAGGCGGCCTGGGGGACGAGTCGGTCGGCGTGTGCCCTGCCGGGGACGCGCTGCACTGTGAGGGCGGCACTGGCGGCCAGGCAGCCCTCTTGCGCGGCGTCGCGACGGCTTTGCCCGCGGGGCCAGCCGGGGTTAGACCTCACGAGGCGCACGAGGGTGTTGGCCTGGCTATGGGCGCTCCCGGTGGCAGCCTCGGCCGGCCAGACGCCGCGTCTCCGGCTGCAGCGTGGCGGACCGCCGCGGTGATGGCCAGCCGCGCGCTCGCCGACGTCATCAGCGCGCCTGCAGCGTGCGACACACGCGACGCAAGGCCGCTGCCGTGCGCAGCGGCAGGGATGCCTTCGCTCAGGGGCGGGGCCGCAGCCACCTCCCAGGCGGGGGAGCCAGCTGTGCCCTCGCAGACGGGCGACTCGCTTGCACGGCGGCCGGACCGCACTGCCGCGCTCGCCGGCATGGCTGGTGCGGTCCTCCGCCTCCCGTTTGGCCACTGCCTGCTTGCCACCGCGGCGCCCCCGCTGCTGGCCGCCATAGACGCGGTGGCTGCGTGCGCGTCCGCGCTGCACAGAGGAGCGCAGGGCCCGTGCTGCTGCGGAGGCTCCCAGCGTTGCCGGCCGGCGCGCGCAGCCCTCCAGCTGGCGCAGCGGCTGGCCTGTGTGTGCGCGTCTGAGGCCTCCACGGCAGCGGGCGGCTGCGAAGACACGGACGGCGAGCTCACAGGCAAGGCCGAAGCCTCCAGGCGGGGCGCAGCTGCGCCGTGGGCAGCGAGGGCCCCGGGGTTTGTGCGAGAGGCCACAGGCGTGCCTGTTGGCAGCGGAGGCGGGGCCGTCTCCGCAGCAGGCGCTGCCTCTGCAAAGGGCATGGTCCGAGCCATCCTGCCGCGCCTGGCTGCGGCTGCCACCGCTGTCGCTCCGGCCCCAGACTGCGCTGCCAGAGCACCCGCCTCCGCAGGGGCAGCTTCCGCCGGGGCGGGGCCCGGCCCTGGCCACTGCCCTCATTGCCACGAGTCGAGCCTCTGCGACGAGGCTGGGCTGGGGATCCTGGCCGCGGTCCGTCGCTGGCCCACAGCGCTGGATATGGCTGCCGCTCGATGGCCGAGGCGTGCTGCGGGGGCGCTGCTTGCGACGCTCGCAGGGTCTGCTGCTGCTCTCACAGCGCCGAATGCCCCGTTTCAGGCCTTCCCCGCCCCGCCCACGCCCGGGGTTCCGGCTGGCGCAGTGGCTCTGCGCTTGGCATGCGCGGGGCCGGTGGCGGACGTGTGGCACTCTCGAGTGCTGATCGCGCTGCTGGCGCTGGGTCAAGTCGTGGCCGAGGAGGGGCCGGTGCCCAACACCCGGTGGCTGCGGCGGGCGGCCCAGGCGCTCGCCCCGCTGGACCCGGCCTCCATGGCCGCGCTGGCGATGGAGGTTGCGTCCTCGGCTCCCCGCCGGGATTGCGAGTCGTCCGGCAGGTACTCTCTGGCCGTGGAGGGCGCAGCGGTGGACTGCCTCTGGCGCGTGCGGCGCCGGGTGCTCGCCTGCGCGGCCGACGAGGACGACGAAGCCCGCGACGGAGGCCAAGACGCAGGAGGGCAACCCAAAACGGCGGCGCCTGCGCCAGCGCTCGCCCGGCGAGGCTCCGGGGCACGCGCCCTGGCAACAGGGCCAGAGCTTCAAGTTCCGGACGGCGTCGGGAGCGCCAGGTCCGGCGGCAGCGAAGGCGAAGGCGATGGCGCCGGCGGCAGCGGCGGCGACGGCGACGGCAACGGCGACGGCGGCAGCGGCGGCGTTGGGACGCGTGCGGCCGACTCGCCGCCCTTGCCGGAGCCCCTCACCGTGTCAGGGCCGCACGGGGCGGAGCAGGCCGTGGTGGAGGCAGGGACAGTGCTCTTTCCGCTCGCCTACCCGGTGTGGTGGCAGCTGCTGCGGGTGCTTGCGTCTCGCTGGCCTGCCCACCCGTCAGCCCGGCAGGCTCGCGAGACGCTCAGCGAGCTCGCCCTCGTGCTGCCCCCAGACCACGACGAAAAGGAGCGCCTCGCCCGCTGGGCAGCCGGCCGCTGCAGGCAGCCCAGCGGCGCAGCGCCGTCGGTCGCGGGGCGCGACGCACCGTGTGGCGGCAGCGGGGCGCCAAGCCGCAAGGGCGCCATGCCCGTGGCGCCGGCGAGAGCGCTGCTTGGGCCCGCTTCCCGGCTGCAGGACACCTGGCTGGGAGTGTGGACAGAGGCCGCGAGGCGGCACGCATCCTCGGCGGCGATGGTCGCCGCCCTGTCCCAGGCCCTCGCGGCCGCAGTCAACGCCGGCCTGGCCGCACCGGTTGCTGAGTCGGGAGCGGAAGCAGCGGCCGACCCCACTGCCGAGGCTGTCCGAGTGCTGCTCTCAGCCGCCGCGGCCTCTTCGGCGTCCTCGCCCTTTGCCACGTTCGCGGCCTCAACGGCGGTGCGCTCGCTGGCCAGCCTCGCTGGGGGCGAAGTGCGTGGCGGCCCAGTTGCAGGCGGGAGAGGCCGCGCGGCCGTCCGGGCCTCCCAGACGCCCGTCGTTGCCAGGTGGGCTGGCAGCAGTTCACTGTCGGCCACGGCGCTCCCGCCTCCCGATACCGGGGCCAGGGCAGTGGCGCGCGCCCTCCAGCAGCCCGAGGCTGTGTGGACGGTGTGCCGCTCGATCCGTGGCGCGCTTCTGCACGCGATGGCCGCCGCGCGCCACGCGCTCTCCGTCCACCAGCGCTTTCCCGGTCCCGTGTGGGAGGGCCGCGCGGCGGCTGTGTGCCGCGTCATGGCAGAGGCAGAGCGCGCCGCGCGAACGGGCAGTGCAGCGGCTGCGGCAGCGGCAGGCCTGCTTCTGCTGCCATCGCCTTGGAGCGACTGCGGGGAGGGCGGCGCGGCGCTCCGCCTGGCGGCGGCCGCGACGGACCCCGTTGGCGGCGCGTCCGCTCCCGAGCTCAGCGATGACGTTGCAGCCGCGTTGCTGACGTCCTCCGACGGCCTTGCGGCGGTGCTTCCGGTTGCAGCGCGCCTACGAGCGTGCTCCAGGCTGCAGTTGGCTGCCGCCGCGGCCTCCGGGCAAGGGCTCGACGGCCAGGAGCAGGTCCTGGGACAAGCTGCCACGCATGCCCTGGGAGCGCTTGTGTGGTCCGCGGTGTCGGGAAGGGCCGGCCGCCGAGTTCTGGAACGCGCTGCGCTTGCGGGTCCCGGCTCGGCGTCGTGGGCAGCCGCGGCTCGCACCCTCTCCAGCGCGGCTGAGTTCGTTGTCCCTCGAGCATCGCTGCCACCACTCGCCGAGCCCCCGTTCCCCCAGCTGCTGAGCGCGGTTGCAGCAACGTCGCAAGACGCATCGTGGTCAAGCCTGCTCCTCGCCGCAGCCCCCCCCCCTTCAGTGCTGCTGTGGTCTGGCAGCCGTGACGGCAAGAGCGCTGATGCGGCTCCCGCGGGCGAGAGCCAAGAGGCCAGCCTGCGGCCGGCGTGGTCCTCGCCCGCGTCGCCGATGTGGGCGGCGTGGGTGGTCGAAGCCGAAGGCGCCATGGCCCTCGCGCGGCTTCCGTGGCAGTGGGCGGCGTCAAGCGCCGCTCGTGCGGCGTTCGACGCAGCCCAGGCCACGGCACCGCCTCCCGGCTCCAGACGGAAGGGCCTTCGTCGCCGCACGGGAGCCAGGCAGAGGGCAGCGGCGTCGAGCACGGTATCCGCGCGCGACCCAGAAGGGGAGCAAGCCCATGCTGGCGACGTCGCCTCCCTGTTCATCGCGTCGGGGTGGAACATCGCGCTCAAGGTGACGGCCATGGACGCGAGCCTGGCGGACGAGTGGGCAGGCACTGCCGCTCGCTCGTGGGCGCAGAGGCTGTGCTGCGACTGCCGCAGGCAGCAAACGGCCGCCGTGGCGTTGACCAGGCCATCGATCGGCACAGTGGGGGACCTGGTGGAAGAGACTGCTCCGGAGGTGCGCCGCGCAGCCCTAAGGCTGGTGGCGGTCACCCGCCGAGCTGTGGCATGCGGCGACGACCCGGAGGCCCACGCTGCCGCCACATCCGAGGCGCGGTGGGCTCTGTTCCGCCCGCCGCCCGTGTTCCTCTTGCCGCGCTTTTGCTGCCTGCCCGCCTGCCGTCGGCCAGGAGGGGGAGGAGCATTTGCGCGAGGCAACTTCGTAGAGCAGACAGACCAGGCGCAATGCCCAGCGCCGTGCCGCTCCGCGTCTTCTCCGCAGCGCCTCCTCGCTGTTCTCCTTGTTATCCTCGCCGGGCTGCTCGCTGCCGCCTTTGCCGTCGGCGACAAGCCAGGCCCAGGCCCCGCTGCGCCGTCGTGAGCACGCGCGCCTGGGCGCCTGCCAAGCGTGAGAGCGCGTGCCCGATTCTGGTGACGCGCGCAACGACAAGATGCGCGGCATATCCGCCGCATTCGTAGGCGCGCTCTTTGGACCCCTGTCACTCAAACCACCCCCCGCTGCACTGCAAGCAGGCCTGGCGGAGGCGGCAGCGCCAACGTCAGCGACCCCGCTCACGTCCTTGCGCCCAGACGTGGAGGAGTGCCCAGCGACCGCCTGCGCGGCCGCCGCGAGCTCCGTCAGCGCCTCGGCCACGCGCTCCTCGCCGCGCCGCAGTGCCTCAAGCTCTCTCTCCACAACTGCGCGGGGAATCCCGGGCCTGTCTGCAACCGCAAGCGCACCATGCTCGCCCAGGAACGGGTGCGCAAGCGCTTCTGCCGCCGTGCACCGCCGCGCTGGGTCTGGGTGGAGCACCTGGCTGAGCCAATGAACGGCCAGCAGTGCCACCGCGTGGTCCTCGGGGCCCTTGACGCGCTCGTGCGGCACCAGCCGGGCCAGTCGCTGTGGGTCGGCCGCGGTGCCATCGTCGGGGAGAGTGGACGCCAGCGGCAGGAACCACGCAAGCTGGCCAGATTTGCCCTGCGAGGGCGGCGTGGCGTCGTAGATGGCGGAGGCGGGCGGCGCGACCGAGGGGACCGTCGTGCGGTCGGCCGCTTCGGCCGGGGAGCCGTGCGCTAAGTGCACCCCAGCCAGCGGAGCGGCTCCTGCGACCACAGCCGCGCCGTGCCCCGGCTGCACCCGCCTCGAGGCGGGTCTCGGCGACGACGTGGCAGCGCTGCGTCGCCCTGAGCGAGGTCGCTTCCCCGGCGGGTCAGTCGAAGCGCTGCCAGCGCGCGCGCGCTTGCAGCCGCCAGCCGCGGGCTGTTGGGGCGGCGCGCCTGCAGCTTGCGGCGGGATCGACTCCCTCGAGGGTCGCTTTGGATGATCCTCGGCCGCGGCCGGCCCGCAAGCTCCCACTGCGGCGGCGTCTCCCTGTCTGCGGGCCGAGGCAGACTCAGCCGAGGCTGGCGCCATCCGTGGCCGGGCGTCAGGCAGCGCGCCTGCGGCCTCCTCGCCGCTGAGAGGCGAAAGGACGATGTCCCGGCCCAAGCCGCGGGCGCACGCGGCCAGTCGCTCGGGGCCGACCAGCTCGGCCACCATAGCAAGTTGCCTGGCGTCGTCGCGCCCGGGCAAGAGAGGGGACCTCTTCGCGATCAGCGAGGCCAGCACCACCCCTGCTGCCCACACGTCAATGGCGGGGCCCTGCTCGGGCACGCAGAGCAGCACCTCGGGCGGCCGGAAGCCCGGCGTCCCGGCCCGCTCTGCTCGCATGGCCTTGGCCGACAGCCCGGCCGCGGCCGCGGCGCGCAGGGCTCGGGTGGCCGCTGCCGCAGCCCTGGCCAGCCTCGGGTTTCTCGACTGGCGGCTCACGTCTGCGGCAGGGGGCTCAGGCCGGCCCGCCGTTGCAGCTCGCCTCCACCCCTGCCCGGCTGCGCCAGCCGCGTTGCTCCTGCCCTGACCCGCAGCCCTGGCCGCCGTGGCGCCTGGGGTCCCCGGCTCAAGAGCCCGAAGAGCCTCAGCTGCGACAGCACTGGTCAGGCCCGCTGCCACCGCAGACGAGCCCACCTCGCCCGCCAGCTTGGCAGCCGCTGCCTGCTCCGAGGCTCGCGTCCGCCGCGCCCTGTGCAGCTGCTCCTCGGCCGTCTGTGCCAGCCCAAAGTCAATCAACGACGCCCGGCCATCCTCGGCGCGGAACAGGAAGTTGCGCGGTTTCACGTCGCGGTGGATGACGCCGCGCGAGTGGGCGTGCCGCAGGGCGCCCAGCAGCCGGCGCGCGTACACCGCGATGCCTGCCCACCCCAGGCAGTGCAAGGCGCACCCAGCGGGGCCCAGAGGGGTGTCGCTTCCCGGGGGCGGCATTCTCCCGCAGCACAGCTCCTCGAAGCGATCGCCGTCCAGAAAGGGAGTCACCAGCACAGAGCCCATGGACAGCCGCCGCACAGACAGCAGCCCCACGCAGCCGGATCGCCCCCCAAGCCGGTGGAGGATGCGGGCCTCTCTCAGCAGGCGCTTCTCGGTCACGTCGTCCCACAGCAGCTTCACCGCCACCTCGCTGGGTTCCGCCGCCGCGTCCCGGCCGCCGCTTGCGCCGTCGGGTGCGCTCCCCGGGGAGCCGGGTCGCTGCTCGTTCGCGTTGGGAAGCAGCCAGGCATGGAACACGGCCGAAAACGTGCCCGAACCGATCTCCTGCGGCAGCATGATGCCCTGCTTGCGCAGCTCAGGCACAAATCGCCGGGTGAGCACTGCGTCGCAGGCAGGAGACGCGCCCGCCATGCTCGAGGCGCCCCCCGCCTTCGCCAGTCTGCTTCGCGCGGCCCTCTTCTTCCCGCTCCCGGGGGGATCCAGCCGGCCGGCGGTGCTGCCGGGCTGCTCGCCATCGCGCTCGAGCGCGCACGCCGGGTTTTCGAATTGCAGAGCCGATGCGGCGTCCGCCCAGGGCTCTGCCGGGAACGGGCGGCGGTTTTCGGCGGCGGATCGGCGACGGCGCTGGCACGCTGTTCCGACCGACTCCGTCGATGTTCTCGTTCCTCCGGTGAGCAAGGCGGGGCGATACGGCGTCGGGCAGCGGCCCTCGCCGCGCCAGCGAGGTTGCGCGCAGTGCCTCCTCGCGTCGTGGGCGCGCCCGGCGGCGCCTGGCGACCGCAGTTGGGGTCTGCGCACGACGCTCCGTCCAGCCGCGGCCGGCTTTCCCTCCCCACCCCCTCCGCCCCCCTGTCACCCCGCCCGAGCCTCGCCGCAGCAAGAAGCCCAAGAAGACCTTCCGCCCGCTCAAGGCACACAAGGAGGGCACCAAGCGAGCGGAGCTGCATGCTATCGCGCGGCGCACTCTGGGCTCGTGAGTTCGGCGCGCCGCTGCATGCCGGCGTCCTGTGCGCTCGGGTCGCCGCTGCGGGCCGCCACCGTCCCTTGTTCCTGCCCCCCGTCACACCCCTTGGCTCCGGCGGTTCGTCTATCGCAGCGGTGACATGGCGGCGGCAGGTGAGCGAGGGCTGCGGGCCGAGCGAGCAGCCAGATTGCCTGTGCTGCGTGGACGGTGCGGGAAAATGCCGAACACTACTTCCTCCCCGGAGGAACCTGGCAACGAATTGGCGTGACCTCTTGCTCTCTCCGCTCCCTCGTGCGTGCGCGCAGTGGAGCTTCCCGAGGGAGAGGACGAGAACGAGTGGCTGGCGATGCAGAGTGAGCTGGCAGGCCTTGCAACTGCGCCCCCTGCGCCCCCGCCCTGCGTCTCCCCGACTGCCTGACCCCTGTCCTGGAATGGCCTGCTGCGAGCGCTCGCGACCCCCGCCGCCGCCTCTACTCGTTTGCGTGCTGCCGCGCCCCCGCCCCCTGAGCAACGCAGCTCATGATTTCTACCAGGAGACCCTCATTCTGTTTTCGCTCATCGAGGACAACTTGACCGAGGAGGCCTTCCCCAGCATGACTGCCGGCCCCAAGTATGAGTACTTCTGGCAGGACGAGACCGAGTACAAGACACCCACGCAGCTGCCTGCCAAGAAGTACATCCAGCGGTTGCTTGCCTGGGTGGACGAGTACCTGAGCGACGCGTCCGTGTTCCCCACGGACTCGGATATGGTCTTCCCGGACAACTTCCGGTCGGTGGTGCAGCGCATCTTCCGCCGCTTGTTCCGCATCTACGCGCACATCTACTACCACCACTGGGACAGCATCCGCTCCATGGGCGCCGACGCCCACCTCAACACGTGCTTCAAGCACTTCATCTTCTTCGTCCGCCGCTTCGACCTGATCTCCAGCGAGGAGCTGGCCCCTCTGGATGAGCTCATCGCCTCCTTCCTTGCTGACCACGACGCCTCTGGCGCGGCAGGCTCGGGAGGCGCGGCCGCCGCTGGAGCCTCCGCGGCGGATTCTTGAGCGCTGGTCTGCACCGCACCTTCACCTGCTGCTTGCCAAGCAGCAGTTGGCTGTAGGGCACGTCCTGCGGAGCGACTGCCCTGGCAAGCCCCGCTCGTGTGTGCAGCTTATAGCAAGGGGCGGGCAGTGGCTTGCCCCGCCTTCCTCCCCGCGTTGAGTTCTGTGTCTGCGCCTCAGCGGCGCCAACCTGCATGCAGCAGCAACAGAGTCTTCCCCTGCGGAGCGCTCCTCACAGTCACACGCCGACATTTCACCGCTGTGCACACATCCCGCCGCATCCGCAGCAGCTGCAGGCAAGGCCCCGGCGGCCGCGTGGTCGACAGCACCCTCTACAGCTGGCCCCCCATGCCCGCTGCTGGGGCTGCCACCGCCGGTGCGCGCGCCACTGGCGGTGCCCCCCCGGCCTGCGCGCTGGCCTTGGCTTGCTTCCGTCGCTTCTTGCGAGCCTTCTTGCTGAGCTGCTCCACCGGCACAGCGCTGGACGCAGCGACAGGGGCGCCAAGTCCGCCTGAAGTTGCAGCAGCAGCAGCGGCGGCGGCGGCGGCAGTGGCAGCAGCAGGCGAACGTGTCGCTGCTGCGCCGCCCGCAGACACGGCCGGAAGCCGTGCCGAGCGGCCGCGCCTCGCGCCGCCGCGAGAATGGCCCACAGCCCCACTGCGCCCGCCAACCACTCGGTCGCTCTCGTCCTCCGAGTCCTCCTCCTCCTCCTCCTCCTCGTACTCGTGCTCAGCGCCAGTGCCAGGCGAGGCGGCATCACCATTTCCGCCGTGGGGCTCCCCCGTGCCCTGGGCCACAGTGCCGGCTGCGCCCCCGGAAGCCGCTTTCCTGCCCTCGGGCTCGTCGTCGTCCCCGGCCTCGGCGGCTCGCCTCTGCTGCCGCTTTTCGTCGTAGCGCAGGCGCTTGGCCAACAGGCTCTCTTCGCCTGCGCCAGCCTGGCCGGCCGCCTCGGACTCTTCACGGCCCCGCTTTCCGGCCTGCAGATACGCACCACAAAGCCGCGCGATCTGGAGGGCTAAGCAGCGCGAGCGGGCCAGCGGCGCTGCTGGGGCACAGCGCGAAGCCCGCGCCACAGCCCAGCGACCGGACAACGCACGCCGGGCCACGCGACCGACAGCCTGCACCCACGCCCAAAGCAGTGGGCGTCTTCCAACGCGCACAAGCTCACCTCGGTCAGCCTGTTGCTCCCGATCCCTCCTCGAGGAAGCTTCGCCGAGAGCAGCGCGCTGGCACTGCTCTCCGCGTCAACCGCCTTGGCCTTGGCCCTCGTCTCCCCGCCTACCACCCACGACCCCACCACCTGGGACAGGTCCGAGGAGACCTTTGCCCGCACCGCCATGGCTTCCCAGCGTGCGCCTTGCCCGCGTGTTGTTGTGCGCTGTTGCAGCTCTGCGGCAGAGGCAGTGGGCGGCACTGTCACACATACACGCACGCACGCGCACGCGCTCGACACTTCAACTGCGCGACGCCGGCGCTCTTCGGACGGCGCAGTGACTGGCTCGCCGCGCGGTGCTCCCTGCAGGGACAAGGCTGGCTTGTGCGGCTGCGGCGAAGCCCGTGGCGAAGAAGGACGCCAAGGTGCTCGCGGCCAGCGTCACAAGCACCCGCCGTGCTTCTCGTCCCCCTCGACGCTCGCGTCAAAGGAAAGCTCAGCCATGACGCGGCCGTTGCGAGGACCGTCGCCGGTCCGCTTGAACCCCAGCATCACCGTCATCATGTCAAACGCTGCCACGACGGCCCCGCTGACCGCCGCGCGCGGCGCCGCCGCTGCCGTCACCGACACTCGCTCAGGCGGAGGGTGGACAAAGGCAGGGAGCGCGTCTGCGGCCGCAGCGGCTGCCCCTGCCGGGGCGGCCGGGATGAGCGCTGCCGCGTCGACGTCTCCCTCCGCCGCGTCCATCATTCTGCGCGCCTGCTCCGCCAGCACTGCCATCTCGGCCACGTCCTCGGGCGCCGCCCCGCCCTTGTACCTGGCCGAGAAGTGGGACAGGACAAGCAGGCCGGCGTCCGCGGCGCGCGCAAAGGCGCCCCCCATCTGCGGCGTGCTGTGGCCGTGGCTGACGGCCTTGGCCCTCACAGCGCCGTACGCTGCCCGCTGGGAAGCCGCGTCGCCCACTGGACCGTCCGCAGGGGTCAGTGCGTTGGTGGCCTCGTGGACCAACACATCTGCGCCGAAGCTCTCCCTGAGGGCTGCGAGCGACGGGGCGCACGTGTCGCCGAAGACGGCGAGGCGGCGTCCCTGCGAGGCTGGAGCGATGACCGCGGGGTCTGCCGGGTCCAGCACGGTTCCGTCGGGGAGGGACACACGATCGCCCCTCTTGAGGTCGCGGAGCAGCGACTCTGGGACGCGGACGCCACTGGCTGCCAGCGCCTCCTTGTTCCGTCGCAGCACGGGGCGCACCGCCTCGATGCACAGGCGACCGGGCTTGGGCGGCTCGGTGAAGACCCAGCCCACGCACGGCACAGAGTGCTCGAGCGGCACGGCCACCGCGGTCGCGTTGTCGTCCACAAAGGGCCTCCAGGCACCGTCTGCATCCTGCAACACGCGGCGCACTGTCACCCGGGGCGACACGGGGTTCGCGAGCGGCGACACCGCGGCGCGGCGCGGCGCAGGCTCGGAGGCCGGCGCCTTGCGCGGCTGCGGCCGGCCGGCCGCCACCGCCGCGCTCGGCATGGCGGGAGGCAGCATGTCCTGAGGCACTCCAAGGATCACGGACAGGCCCTCGACTGAAGCCAGGGCCGGCAGCTGCGGCTTCCACAGCCTCCGGATGCCAGCCTTGCCCCAGCCCCCTTCTCCGTCCAAGCGCCCGGCCGTGCCTGCTTCGGCGGCGGCAGCGGCCGCAGCGGTGGCGGCCCACGCGGGAACGGCGGCAGCGTCAGACGCAGCGGCTGACGCGCCCGCGCCATCAGCAGCCACCCCTGCAGCGCGACACGCGCCCTCTGTCGACCAAGCCGACACCCATGGGCTTGCTGCACCGCCGCCGCCGCCGCCTCCACGCGGCACGAGCTCGATCAGCTCTAGCGGGCGCCGCACGAAGCTGTACGACAGCTGCAGCGCGGTGAGCACGGTGGAGGCCGTGCCCTCCAGGCCCACCACGCGAAGGGGCTCGTTGTCGTCGGCGGACGGCGCATTCGATGGCACTCCCTCCACCACAAGCGCGCCGTCTGCCTGCAGCCAGCACTGGCGCTCGCCCCGCGCCGGCCCCAGCGTGGCTTCGTCATCTGCATCGACGCCGCCGTCCGCATCGGGCGCCCACTCTCCCTTCGCGGCCGCAGCTCCCTTGCCCAGCTTGCTGCGCTTCGGCTCCGGCGCCTTGGCAGGGCCGTCCTTGCGCTGCTGCCCAGCAGAGCAAAGCAGGCCCGGGAGGCCAAACACGTGGTCTGCGGTGCGGGCGGTGGCGCAAATCACTCGTGCTCTCCAACAGGCGGATTGAATGCCAGGCTCTCTAGGAGTGGCACGGCGCCGCGCTCGCGCCGCGGGCACCCGCTGCGAGGGTCCTCCGTTGAACTCAACGGCAAGCGCAGCGCCTCCCCCCCCCCTTTCCCCACACTGTGTGCGCAACGCCCAGGCTAGGGACACGGCCTCACCTCCGTGCAAGTGTGTCAGGAAGATGGCGTCAAGGCGTGAGAGCCGGAAGGACTTGGCAGCGCGAGCGCGATGTTGCGTGCCCTCGCCGCAGTCGACCAACCATGCCGCCCCGCTGGGCCACTGGATGCCTGTCGCGGACACGTTGCGAGAGCGGGACGGTGCCTGCGCGGCTGTGCCAAACACGGTCAGGCGAGCAGGTCCGGACATGCTGGAGGCGAACCGAATGCAACCGCGGGCGATGAGCTGGGTCGGCCGAAACAACCTCGATCGCATGCGCTGGAGACCCAGCAGGGAGCCCTTGGCGCGCAGGCTGAGGCGCCCGCTGGAGTGCAGGCCGCCGGCGCCTGCGATGGCCACGATTGCAACCGGCTCTGCTGCTTCTGCTTTTGTTCTTCTTCTTCTTTTGCTCATGCGCCACCTGTTTATGTTGCTTTGCGCAGATTTGGGATCTATCGTAGTGCGCTGGCCCAAGCGCAAGGGGCGCAATTGCATTCGGGGCCACGTAAGCGAACTGGACTTGAACGAAAACGCACGCGCGCACACGTACACAAACACACACTGGCGCACCCGCCTGGCCGTGCCTGCTTCGCGGTGCCAGAGGCGCTGCTGGCTCGGCAGCACGAGCACGTGGCCCGCTCAAGCAAGCGGGGCCATCGCGCGCGCGACCAGCGCCTTGAATGCCTCGAGCGCCTCCGCCCAGTTTCCTTCAAGCAGCTCGTCGAGGGAGCCGCTCGTCGCGGCAAGCAGGGCGACCGCAACGGCCAGCCCCACGCTGGCCCACGCGACAGCGGGGACCAGGTAGCCCGACTCGCGCTTGACGATCACGCCGGCGTCGGCGGGCCCAGCGGCAGCGGCCGCCTCACGGGCTGCCTGAGCGGCCTCTGCAGCCTCCGCTCGCGCCGCATCGATCGCCTCGTCTGCCTCTTGCTGCGCGTTGGCCACGGCCGCCTCCGCCTCCCGCTTGGCTTCCTCGGCCTCCTCCCTGGCCGCCTCGACCGCCTCCTCGGCCTGCTGCGTGGCGCGCGCTGCGGCCTCTTCTGCCGCCTGAATGGCAGCGTACGCTTCTTGCTTTGCCGCCTCCATCGCGGCCACTGCCTCGTCCCTCGCCAGGTTGGCCGCCTCGCACGCTGCCGCCGCGTCCTCCGCGTCCTTGAGGGCAGCAGCGACGCGGCCAGACAGGTCCTCCGCTCCAGCAGCGGCCGCCGCCCGCTCCGCGGCCTCGCGCGCCAGTGCCGCCTCCGCCTTCGCGCTCTCCGCCTCCTCCCTTGCACGAGCCGCCTCGTCCTTGGCTGCGCCAACAGCAGCGTCGGCTTCGGCGACGACGAAGTCTGCGTTCTCTCGAGCCGCCTGGACGGCAGCTTCGGCCTCGGCCTCTGCGCGCTCTGCCTCCGCCTTGGCTTCCTCCACTGCCCTCGCCGCCTCCTCCTGCGCTGCCAGCACTGCCTCGGCCGCTTCCGCCTTGGCTGCTGCGACCGCTGCGTGGCTGTCATCGTCGGACCTGCTTCGCGCCTCAGCCGCTTCGGCCTGGGCGGCCGCGAGCTCGGCGGCGGCCGCTTCCCTCGCCGCCGCCACCTCCTTGCTGGCAGCCTCGGCAGCGGCGCGCGCCTGGGCCTCCGCCTCCGCCACTGCCCGGGCCGCCTCCCTGCGCGCGCGCTCCGCCTCGGCGTCTGCGGCGTCGCGCTCCGCCGCCATCTGGTCGCGCTCGTGCCGGGCCGCCGCCGCGTCGCGCCTGGCCTCGGTGACCTTGCCCTCTAGGGCTTCGCATTCGGCCTGCAAGGGGGCCTCGCTCTGGCGGCGCCTGGCCTCTTCGGCGGCGCGCTCTGCCTGGGCCTGCTCCTGCGCCGAGGCCAGCTCCTGCTCCAGGTCCGCGATTCGCGAGGCCACGCCGTCGGCGTCGCGCGCCGCGGCGGCGGCTCTGGCCTCGGCGTCCTGGGCACGGGCCTCGCACACGCGCAGCTGCTCGCGGAGGTCAGCAGCGTCGCCTGCCCTGTCCTTCTCGGCCAGGCCCAGCTGCAGCCTGGCCTCGGCAAGCTCGTCCTGCGCCTGCTCCAGCTCTGCGCGCTGCGCCGCGAGCTGCTCGCGCAAGGCTGCCAGCTCCGCGTCCGCCTCGTCGCGGTCCGTCGAGCGGAGCTCGCTCTCCCGGTCCAGCTGCTGCTGCAGCAGCGTGGCCGACTCCGTTGCCCGGGAGACTTCGTTGCGCGCGGCCTGGGCGTCGGCCTTGGCGCTGGCCAGCTGCGCGCGCACGGACTCGGCCTCGTCGGTGGCGTCGGCCACCTGCCGGCGCACCACGTCCAGCTCCGCCTTGGCGCTGGCGAGCTCCGCTCGGGCGGCGGCAGCTGCTGCGGTGGCGGCGGCCACGGACGGGCCGTCGGCAGCCCTTTCGGAGCGCGCTTCGGCGTCGGCGCGGGCCTCCGCTGCCTCGGCCGCATCGCGGCGGGCCTTGCCCAGCTCGACCCGCAGGGCCTCGAGGGCCTCCTTGGCGGCCGCGGCGTCGGCGAGGGCCTCCTTGAGCTTGTCGTTGGCCTCCTTGTGGCCGGCCTCCATCTCCTCCACCAGCCGGAGGTAGCGGGCCTTGGCCTCCTCCTCTGACCGGCGGCGCGCCGCCTCCGACTCGTCCGCGTCGGCGTGGGCCTGGGCCGCGGCGCTCTCGGCGTCCTGGGCCCGCTGGTGGGCCTCGTCGGCGTGCTGGCGCTCCTCTGCCAGCCGGGCCTTGAACGTTGCGTTTGCGGTGGCCAGCTGAACCTCCAGCTCCTCGTCTCGCTGCCTCAGCAGCGCAGCCAGCGCCTCGGCGTGCCTCTTCGCCTCCGCAGCGTCGCCCTTTGCGCTTGCCAGGTCCGACTCCATCGCCGCCCGCTCGGCGTCCCACTCCGCCTGCTGCCGCGCCCCCTCCTCGCGCTGCTCGCGCACGCGGGCCTCGGCCTTGCGCAGCCGCGACTCGGTGCTGGCTGCCTGCTCCTGCGCGTCGCGGGCCACCTCCTCCGCCCCCTGGCGCTTGTGCTTCTCGGCCAGCAGGGCCTGCGCCGCCTCGGCCCTCTCTGTGAGCCGCAGCTGCTCTGAGGCGCGCTTGGCCTTGCGCGCCTGCTCGGCCTCCCGCACCAGCTCGGCCGCCCGGTCGTCCGCGGCCTCCTGGGCCTCGTCCCACTTGGACGCCGCTGCCACCATCCGCCAGCCCCAGAAGAGGCTGCAGAGCCTGGCGCGGCCCTGCGCCTCCCGGCAGGCGCGCGTGGAGCGGCTGGCGATGGCCACGGCCACCGACCGGACGCGCCTGGCCTCCTCCACCGCAGCGGCCGTGGCCGCGGAGGCCGAGGCGCCGTTGGTGCGGCGATCGGGCGTGATGAGCGCCTGTGCCAAGTCGGTGCGGCGCGTGCGGTCCTCGCGCCAAGAGGCGGAGCCGTCGTCGATGCTGGCGGAGCGGGCGGCCGACGCGACGCTGCCGCGGCGGGGGTAGGCCAGCGCCGCAGGGCCCACCACGCTGTGGCTGGCCTGCGGCACCGGGCGCGGGAGCGCGACACGGGACCGATGAGTCAGCGTCTGCGACGCCCACCCCGGGTCCGCGGAGGCCAGTCCGGGCCAGATCCGGCCGGAGGCGGCCCCAGCCCTGTCCGTGCTGCTGCTGGTCGCAGCGCCGTCCACGAAGGCCCCGTCGCCGCCAACAGACGCCGGGACGCCCGTCGACTCCGCCCACGGGTCGCTGGCAGCGCGGAGGGCGCCGGAGTCGCCATGGGCCTGCAGCGGGCTCGTGCCGCGCTTCGACTCGGGAGACGCACGCGCTGCTGCGCGCCGCAGCTGGCTGCGCCCAGTGGAGGGGGTGGAAGGCGCCACCGGCGCCTTGCCCGCGAGGGAGCGCAGGGCCTGGAGAGCGTCCTGCTCGGCCGCGCCCGCGGCTCCGCCCTGGCCGTGCTGGCGCGCCATCTGCGCCTGCCGGGCGCGCATGCTCAGCACCCTGTCGCCAGGCACGCACTGCATCAGGCTCCGGAAAGCCTCGGCGGGATCCTGGTCCGGGAAGGAGGACGCCGCCACCTGCGTCAGCAACCGAGTGAAGGCCATCGAGTCGATCGCCCTGCTCTCCCTCAGCTCCTCCGCAAAGATGCCCTCCGCCGCGGACCGCTCAAGCGGGCGCCGGTCCTCGTCGGGGCAGCCGTCCCGCGAAGGCTCGCCGTCGGAGAGCAAGCCCGGGCAGTCCTCGCAGAAGAGCAGGAACTCCACCTTGCCTGCGAAGGAGCACGGCACGCCGGGCTCACGACAAAGGGGCAGCCGCCATTCGCAGTGGGGCCAGCAGCGTCCGACCGGGGCAAGCAAAGGGGGCTCCCCGCGCACCCCGCTCGCGAGGCAGTCCGGGCCCTGGGCGCCGAATCGAGGTCGATCTGGCATGCCCGCGGCGGCTTGGGCGCCGCCGCCCGGGGGCTCGGCGGGCGCCGCCAGCAGCGCGCCAGGGCGCCGCCGCCCCGGGGAAGGGTGCGCCGGCACCCGTAGCGCAGAGGGCGAGCTCACGCATGGCGTCCGTGTCGGCGGCGTAGGCTTCAACGAGCTGGGTCACGAGCTGCGCATTGTCGTCGTCCAGTGCCATCGAGTCGTCGTGCTCGTTGCCCTCTGAAAACTGGCTGACCCCGGCGCTGGCCACAGACATGACGCACGGCACGGCAAGCGAGGAGGCCTGCAGGGGCGGGGCGGGGCGCGTCTGGCGCGGCGGCTTGACCGGCAACCGGGTGCGCCGGCGCCCGTTAGTTGCACGCCAACTCTGCAGGACGAACCGCCGCCCTTGCGGCGTCGGCAGAGCTCCGACTGGCAGTTGGGCGCGCAGGGACGCAAAAGCAACAAATCGCGGCCTCGCCCCAGCCGCTGGCAGCCACCGCTCCGGCCCGCCGGCCTGAAAGGAGGCCGAGCGTCCGTGGCCCTGTGGCCTGGCCAGAGCGGGCGGGCGGGACTCCCGAGCAGGCCACCCAGCATGGCTGCCGCGACGCCGGATGCACGTGGGCTGGGGGCAACTGATGCCAGCGGCGCCGCCTCCATGGGGGGCTCCGAGCGGCGCATCCGCGACCTGCTGGTCAGGAAAGATGATGAGCTTCAGGCAATTGGGGAGCAGCGTGTCGCTGTGCTCGAGCAGCTCGTCCGGGAGCGAGTGAGAAAGGAGGCGCGCTGCGCCCATGCGTGCTGCCCCGCGACCCCCTCTCTTTCACACACACACGTGCGCGTGCGTGCGTACGCACGCACGCGCACACCGATCCTGCCCGTCAGGTCCGACGGGGCACACGGGGAGAGGGGGGAGGGGAGAGCTAGGGCGTTGGCAGGACGTGGGAGCGCCAGCGATGCAGAGGGCGACGGCGGCGGCGGCGACGGCGGCGGCGCGACTTGGGAGGCCGCGCTGGAACCGCTCCGTCATGCTTTGCTGACTCATCCGCTCCCCCGCCCCGTCAGTGCGCAGGATCAGGCGCTGTCCGGCCTGCGCAGCCAGCTGGATGAGCTCAAGCGCGACTTCATGTTCAACCTTGGCCTGCTGAGGGAGCGGGACGAGGCGCTTGACGAGCTCGAGACGAGCGCCCAAGGCCTGCGGCGTGCCGTGGCGGCGGCGCGCTCGGAGGCAGAGGATGCGCGAAAGGCGGCGGAGGCAGCAAGCGCGGCAGCTCGCCGCTCCGAGGCGGCCAAGGACGAGGCCGCGGCCGAGCAGGAGGCCAGGCTGCGCTCGCTCAGGCAGGCCATGGCGGAGGCGCGCTCGGCCGCGGAGGAGGAGGAGCGGAGTTGGGCACGGCGGCTCGCGCATGCGGAGGAGGAGCTTGCGGAGGCCAAGCGCGCCGGCGCGGCGGCCGTGGAGCGCCGAGCCGAGGCGGTGAAGGCAGAGGCAGAGACGGAGGCAAGGAAGCTTCGGCGAGAGGTGGAGGAGGAGGCGGAGGCTGCCCGCCGCGCAGAGGCGAAAGCGGCGCGGGCCGAGGCGTCCTACCGGGAGGAGGCGGAGGAGGCGCGTGCGGATGCGCGCGGGGCACGGGACCGGATGGAGGAGGCGAGGCAGGCAGCAGAACGTGCGTTGGCGGAGGCGGAGGCGGCCAGGGCGGAGGCGGACGAGGCGGAGGCGGCTCGCAGCGAGGCGGAGGCCGAGGCGGAAGCCGCGCGCTCCGAAGCCGGCGCCGCAGCTCGCGCCCGGCAGGCGGCGGAGGCAGCCGCCAGGGAGGCCGCGGACAGGTCGGCCTCCCTGGCGCGCCAGCTTGAGCAGCAGCGCGAGGCGACCGCCGAGCAGGTGGCCTTGGCGGAGGCAGCCAAGGATGCCCAGCACGCCGACCACCGGGCGCGGTGGGAGGCCACGGCGGCGCGCCTCGAGGCTCGGGCCGACGAGGCGGAGGCCGCGACCGAGACTTCAGAGGCCGCCCGCGCGGAGGCCGAGGCGCTTGCGAGTCGGGTTCGGGACGCCGCCGCTGAGACGCTGGAGCGCCTGGAGGCAGCGCTGGCGCAGCGGGACGAGTGGAGGGGCAAGGCGCAGGACGCCGAGCGAGCCGCGGCGAGGGCTGGTGGGGAGGTCGACGAGCTGCGCCGGGCGGTGGAGGCGTCGGCGCGCGAGCGCGCTGCCGCGGAGCGGGCGGCAGAAGCGGCAGAGGCCGCCGCCGCCGAGCTACGCTCCGACCTCGCCTCGGCGCGCGCGGCGCTGGACGCGGCGCAGGCGGACGCAAGGGCGGCGCAGGCCGAGTCGCAGGCCCTGCGAAGCAGTGCTCAGGCCAGCCGAGAAGCCGGGCGCGCCGCAGAGGGCCAGGCGCAAGAGCTGGCGAGAGAGGCGCGGGCAGCGGAGAACGAGGCCGCCGCGGCCTTGGCCGGGGCGCTGGCGGAGCTGCCCCGGGGGCACGGCTTGCCGCCGCTGCAGCACGGCTACTCGCTGTCGGACGCCGTTCGTGCTGCCTGCGGCGCGCTCGGCCACCTGCGTCGCAAGCTGGACGAGCAGGAGGACGAAGCGGAAGCTCTGTTGAGGAGGCAGCAGGAAGCGGCAGCGGCCGCCGAGGCTGCGGTGGCTCGCGAGCGGGCAGCGGAGGAGAGGCTGAGCGGGGCGGCGGCTGGGCAGGGGCGCGCAGAGGAGCTGGCACGTGCCTCGGCGGAACGCGAGGCGGAGGCTCGGCGCGCTGCCCAAGCAGCAGACGACGCCCGCAAGGCAGCGGAAGCGGACGCGGCGGAGGCCCGCGCCTTGGCCGCCGCCGCGGAGGCCAGGGCGGAGCGCGCCGAGGACGAGGCGGCTGCTGCCAAGAGCCAGCTCGCACAGCGGGGGACGGCAGGTCGCCTTGCGGCCAGCCCCACAGCAGCTGCTGCCGGGCGCGACGGCCCACCGTCGACCCCTCAGCAAGGTGCCAAGAAGGGCGACCACGTTCGCTGGCGCAGGCCCGCTGGCCACGCGGGGAGTGGAAGCGACTCGCCGCAGCAGCACGGGGGGGCGTCACCGGGACTGCCTGGCCCCGAGGCGCTTGGCATTGCGTTTGACGACTCGCTCCTCTCGCCCAGCCCCGGGGGCGCGGGCAGGAGCGGAGGCGGTCGCGGTGGCTTCGCGCCGTCTGGGCGAGGAGCCGGCCTGCCAGACGACTCGCTGGAGGCAGCTGGTAGGACGCGGGACCCGGGAGACGCAGCAGAGCTGACTGTCCTGCGCGAGCGATGCGCCACGTTGGAGTCGCAGGCAGCAGGGCTGCGGCAAGTGGTCAGCGACATGCGCGCCCAAATGGAGGCGCTGGCCGCGGCAGCGGCCACCAGCGGGGGCAAAGTTGCAGCCGCTTCCGGCAGGCACGAGCCGCAGGCTGGCCGCGAGGGCCGGGCGAAGACGCTTGACGCTGCCGGCGCCGCGCGGCAATCGCTAGAAGAAGAGCGCTCCCAACTTGAGGCCGAGGCGGCAATGGCAGCCGAGTATGTTGCGGTTCTGCAGCGGCGCATTGTCGGAAAGGGCTCTGCGGAGGACGAAGCTGCCTCCCTGCGGTCCCAGTGCGCGGCCCTGCGGACGGCCAACTCGGCCCTGCGGAGCCGGGCCAAGGAGCTGCGCCAGCTCGCTGGCGAGGAGCGGAAAGCGCGCGCAGGCCCCAGCCCGTCGGACTCGGATTCGGACGAGTCCGCGGCAGCCTCTGACGCCGGAGGTGCCCAGTCGCTGGCCCGCGACAGCACGAGTGCCTTGCGCCGCGCACTTGCAGACGCGAGGTCCCAGCTCGAGCGAGTCACCACGGACCGCGCTGCGCTGCTTGAGGCGTCCAACGCCCTTCGCGCCGAGGTTCGGCGGCTGCGGCGCAGCTCCGACAGGGCAAAGCCTGAGGCACCGTGCTGTGGCGGCGCGTGCTGCCGGGCCGGCTCAGCATGGGCTGCAGAGGCCCCGGCCCCGATCTCGTCTGCAGCCCCGGGTGCCGATGCTCCTGCCGCTTGCTCAGCGGCAGGACCGTCACTTCCAGTTGCCGTCTCTGCAGTCCCTCCTGCGGTGGCCACAGCAACGACTCCGGCTCCCGCAGCAGTTCTGCCCCCCTCGGCGCCACCCGCTCAGCAGCCTTTCGCGCCCCAGCACCAGCACCAGCACCAGCACCAGCACCAGCACCAGCCGCAGCCCCCTCCCCCGCCCCCTCAGCTTCCGACTCAAGCCGGCCAATGGAGCAGCCCAAGCTTTGCAGTGGGCGGCTTCCTGCCGGGCGGGGGCGCAGACACTGACGTGGGCGCGGCCCTTGCAGAGCTGGCGGCGCAAAACCGCAGGCTGCGACGCGAGTTGCGGCGGTTCGCGCGGCAGACGGCGGCCGAGACGCTGGCAAGGCCCGAGGAGCGCAGCGCCGAGCACGACCGGTGGGAAGGCCGAGCAGAGGAGCCAAGTCCGAGCCGCGGGCGACGTCTGGACGAACCCCCCCTCGCTCGGCCAGCGCCGTCGCGGCTGCGGGTGGCCGGCACTGGCGTGCGGTCTCGGGCTCACGGGCCGGCAAGCGCGCGGCGGCCCCCTCAGCTGCCGCCGAAGACGGCGTCGCGGCCTTCGTCGCGGCGGGGCCGCCCCACACCCGAGACGTCGCCCGTGCCGACCGCCAGCCCGCGCTCGGCGTCGCATTCGCGGGCCAGCCGCAGGCCTGGAGTGGTCACGCTTGGGAGGACATCCATTCGAAACTACGCCGTTAGGTAGTCCTCTACCACCGCAGCCGGTGGCCAATTGGACGACAGGCGCTGAGACTGGTCGCGTTGAACGTTGCGTGGCTCAGGAGCTCATGCGGGTTGCGACATGAGGGGTGGCTTGAGTACCAAAATTGTGTTTGAAACGCCTCTCACGCGCAAGCACGCACTCGCCGACGGCATCACCCGAAGCGCGGTGGGGGGGGGGGGGGGGACTCTGTTGCTAAGGCTGGGCTGCAGGCACTCCGGCAGGGAACCGGCGGCTGCCCCGCGCAAAGGAGGGCGCAGACCGCTCTGCTGCAGACAGCGGCCCCACGCGGCGTCCGCGAGACGTTGGGACAGCGGCCTCCACAGGCGCCAGTGGGGACCGAAAGGGCTCGCCGTGCCGCAGCGTCCCATCTTGCTGCCGCCTGACGGAGGCGACTTCGGCAGCTGTCGACGCGCCCAAACGGCGAGCAGAGCTGCTGCTGCGTTCGCCGCCTTCGCTGCCGCGGGGGGCAGACGCGGTGCCTCGCCTGGTTGAAGCCAGAGTCGCCCCTACTTCGGCCGCGGCGAGCGCAGCGCCATTGGCGGACTCAATGGCCCTTCGCCCAGCGCCGCGCAGCAGCCCAAGCCCCGCAGCGGTCCCCGCTCCTTTGGCAAGCGTGGCGGGCCGCGCCGCGGGTCCATCCCGACTCGAGCCCCTCCCGGGGGGCAGGGAGGCGCTCCCGGCGCCCCCCGTGTACTCATCCTGACCGGTAATGTCGCGCCCGGGCGCACGCAGCCCGCCCCTGACGACGCGCCCGCTGGGCAACCGCGTGCGGGCTGCCATTTTGGCCGCCAGCATTTGGGGACGGCCCGCAAGCAGCCCGCCACGGGCCCTGTCCGCCTGCGCAGGCCGGCCCGGGCCTCTGTGCACGCGGAACACGGGGTCGCTCACCACCACTCGACGCTCCCAATCTCTCCGCTCCGCCGCCTTGGCGGCCGCTTGCTCCGCCTCCAAGCCGTCCCCGCCCGTGTGAACGGACCTGTAGAACTCGGCATCGGCGTGCTGTCCGGTGCGGGGGTCCGTGAAGCCGAACCCTGGGTCTCCTGTCCCCGCACGGGCACCCGCTCGGGTCGGCACCACGAGCGGCGCCTTCCCCGTCGCCTCCGCAGCAGCGCGCTCCGCCGCACGTTGCAGGGCGTCCGCTTCGGCCGAGTCCAAGAACGGGGCTCGCAGGTCCTCGGCGCGAGCCGGGTGGGGCGCCCAGGGATGCTTGGCATACTCAGCGGGGGCACGCGGGGCCGGGTACACGAAGCCCTGCGGGACCGTCAGCTTCTCCCGGTGCGCTCTCCGCGCGGCCTCCCCCTCCCCGGCGTCGTCCGCCAAGGACACAGTCGCCTGGCCAAATGCAAGCGAGTGCGAGAACACCGCGCCCTTGTCCGCCACAAGGCGGTCTCGCTGCAGCGACCTGTGCCAGTCCAGCGTGGACATTCGCTGGCCGCTGTAGGCGAAGACGCGCCCTCCCGGCGCAACTTGGGCAAGGTTGGCAGCGGCATGGCCTCCGCCCCCTGGCTGTTGCATGGCAGCCTCGATCTCGGGCGGGAGCGCTCGAACCTGGGCGCGCGACTCTCCGACTGCCTCCTTGGCTGCCGTCAGCGCGGCCGACGCTTGAGCCACCTCGGCAGCATGGCGAGCCAGCGCGTCCATCTCCATGCGCTCTTTCGCGTTCTCCCTGCGAGCCCTCTCGTACTCGCTGTTCTTGCTGTCCGTAGGAGGCTTGCGCGGCTCGTGGCTCCGCCGAGCCCGGCCGGTGGCTGCTTGCGCACCCCCAGCCTGCTCGCCGTGCCCGTCCTTGCTCTCCGCGCCGCGCTCCGGCGCTCCCTGCAGCTGGGCCGCAGACGCGGTCGCGAGCATGGCCAAGCGGCCGGCCGTGTGCCCGGCCCACGAGCTGCTGCCCTGCTTCCGCGTCATGGCGTCCGCGAGGGCTGGCAGCGCCGCCTCGGTGGCCACTTCGCCTAGCTCGGCAGCTTTGACCGCTGCCACCGTTGCATCGTCTGCCCGCGCTTCCCACCCGGTGCCGTACATGTCTGCCAGCGTCACGGCCGCTCCGAAATACCGCGCGACGGCCTCGACGCCGCTTGCCGCGGGGAAGACGTCCGCGGCTGCCGCTGCCGCCAGTGACGGCGCCCGACGGAGCTCCCAGAGGCATCGCAAGGCGGCAGCAGCGCCGGCTGGAGCACGGGCAGCAGAGTACAGCGCGGGGGACTTCATCGTGGTCGCCAGCAGCTCGCGCAGCCGGAAGGACCTTGGCATGGGGCCGAGGCCGGTGTAGATCCTCCTTGCGAAGCGGACGTCTGGGCTGAAGAGCAGTTTGCGGGTGGAGGAGGGCGCCATGGCCTCGCCCACCGCTGCCCTCACTCTTGCCAGCGCGCCGGGGGCCTGTCCCTGCCCGGCCTGCTGGCCTTGGCTGCGCCCGCTGCCGCCGGCGGGCGCCTCCAGCAGACCTTCCAACACAAGCACGCGCCAATTGTCATCGGCGACTTGGAACCCAGTGACGACGTCGAGGCCTCCGTTGTTTGCGTCATCCGCTTCGTCAGCAGAAAAGGTGTGGGCGTGCAACGACGCCGCTCCAGGGAGTGCAGCCTTTCCCGCAGTCTCGGCGGCAGCAAGTGCGGCGCGAAACTCGGAGTCTTCGTTGTACCTTGACACCAGGACCAGCCTGCCAAAGCGACCAAGCGGCTCTGGCGCCCACGGGTCGACAGCTGCAGCCTCGTCGGCGCCGTTTCCCGCGTCGTCCGCACGCGCGGGGTGCTGAGGCGTGCCCGAAGGTGCCACCGCAGCGTCAGCGGCCCCCTCGTACCCGGACGTCGCAACTGGACGGCGCAGGAACAGCCGGCCCAGGAGGCGGCTTCCTGCTGCTGCGAACGCACCGGGTCTCCTGGCCAGCAGCTGCAGCCGGGAGAGGCCTTCCCGAGGCTCGCCGCCCTGAGGGAGCAGCTGCCTGGCCCGTGCCTCGACCGGGGCCGAAAAGCGGCCGGCCACGCCCCGAGGTATGAGCCGCTTTCCCACTGCGCCAGCCCCTGGACCGGCGGCCAAGTCGTCGTCTGTCGCGCTGTCCGTGCCGGAAGCGACTTCTTGAGGCCCAGATGCAGACGGCTCGGAAGCAAGTACCGCCTGGCCAGCATCGGCGCCGCTTCCACCAGCAACGGAGCCGTCGGCAGCCGGCGGCTCGTCGTCCGCCGGCATCGCAGATTCGCTCCCTCTCGCGCGAGCAATCGCCGCAAGCCGCCGCCGCTTCCTCGCTGCCGCGGCGTCATCGAAGCGACGCTGCGCAAGCTTCCTCTCCGCCAGCTCGGCCGCCGCGCGGCGACGTCCGGCTCGGTGCAGAGCCCGCAGCTGCTCCCCTGTTCGCTCAGTGAACCCGTCCAGCCGAAGCGTGGCCTCTCCGTGTGGATGAAGCAGGGGCGCCTCTTCGGCATCCAGCAACGCCTCGCTCCACGCTCTGGCATCGGCGGCTGCCAGAGCTGCCGCCAAAGTCTCCTCGAGTCCGGCGAGTTCCACGGCATCTTCGCGGCCCAAGCCCAGCGCGGCCCGCCCTTGCTCCTCCAGCTCCCCAAGCTCTGCAGCCCAGGTCTTGGTCCGCGTGGGAGCGGCTCCGGCCGGAGCGTCGGCCGCCGGCAGCGCGCGCACACCCCTTGAGCTTCCAGCTGCGGACGCCGCGGGCGCCTCATCTGCGGCCGAGCCCCCCCGGCCTTCGCGGTGGCCAGATCGCCCAGGCATTCGCGTGCGGCCAAGCACTCCGGCTGCAATCATGCCGTCGCCTGCGACACGATCCAGCACCCGCATCGCCAAGCCGCCTGCGCGCAGCCGCTCACGGGCCACGGCCACAGGCACCGCCCCTAGCAACACGACTGCGCGATATGCCAGTCGCGCTTCTGCACCCTGGGGCAGCGCGTGGCTCAGGAGCAGGCGCTCGCAACCCCCCTTTCCCCGAGGCGGGTGGCCAGCTCGCAGCGATTGTGCGCTCCCGCCTTCGTTGTCACCGCCGCCAGCTGCTGCTGCTGCTGCTGCTGACGACGACGACGATGACGCCGGAGTGGAAGCCCCCGGCTTCCCGCCCTTGGAGGGCGCCGCAGAGCCTTTGCCCCCCTTGGCCGTGGCTGCAGCCGCAGCCTTGGCCTTGCTTTTCGCGCCGCCTTCAGCGCCGCCGGGGGCAGCCTTGGCCCGGAGCTTGCTGTCCGCACCAGTGGCCGCGCTGCTGCTGTCGGCTGGCTCCCTTGGCTCGGCACCCTGAGGTTTGGAGGCGCGCCCAGTCGGCGCTTCTGCAACTGCAATCGTAGAGTCAGCGCCGTCCGCAAGGGCGAGCGCGCCACTGCCAAACAGGCGCCCGGCCACCTGAAGCGGGCGGCACTCGTCACGGAGAGCTGCGTGTCTGTCTGCGCGCACTGTCTCGGCCAAGCCTGGATCCCGGCCGACGACAGTCAGGCCCGGCAGGCTGCGCAGCGCGTCCAAATCAATGACGAGGGGGTTGAGCCGACGCTCCTGCTGCGAACTCAGAAGCCGCCCGGAAGCGCGCACGCGCACCTGCAGCGAAGCAAGCCCGGGCGGAAGCGGCGGGCTGGGGCAGGGCGCGGCAACGGCCGGCCGGCTCCGCCACTCCCGGGCAGCCAGCAGCGCTTCCTGCCGTGCCCCGGCCGCATCAGACAGGGATGCTTCGCTCGCTGCCTCCGCCGAAGCCGGCCCTGGCTTCGCTTCGTGCTCGAGGGGCACGCCCGGCTCTGCGATGGGCAGGCCGATCCGCACCCCTGCCTGCGGCTCCGAAGCCTGCCGGGCCGCCTGCTCCTGCTGCGCCGCGGCCAGATCCTCAGGACTCAGGCTGCTCGGCAGCTCGCCCGCTGCGGGCGACCTTCCGAGCATGCCCATCGCCTGCCCCTCGTCCGAGTCGCTCGAGTCGCTGCTGCCTCCAGCGGCGCTTGCCCGAAACGACTGCCCCCCAAGCGGGCCGGCCGACGTGGACTGAAGATACGCGGCAGCCGTTGGCCCACTGGCCCCGGGACGGCAGTCCGAATCCGACCGAGCAGGCGCGAAAAGGCCGCTCACGTCGAGTGGCAGGCAAAACGAGTACAGCTGGGCCGGGCGAGCGCTCTCGCCAGCCGCCCCCCCCCACACCACCAGCCATGGGTCGTCGGCCAGACGCAGTGCCCAGTCGTCGGTGGGCTGCACCCCCCCCCAGGTCTTGCGCCACACAAGCCTAGCCGGCCCCTGCGCGCTCCCGTCGCTTGCAGTGGCCGCACCGGCTCCCGCCTTGGCGTCCTTCTCTTTGGCACCAGCCTTGCCCTTGCCCTTGGCGCCAGCCTGTGGTTTACCCCCAGCCTTTGCGGCCCCGCTCCCGGCTGCCGGCGCGCCCCCGTCTTCCGTGCCACCTGCGCGTCCGGCTGCGGCGGCAGCGCGTCGCCTCGAGTCGTCGGCCAAGGCTGCATCCAGCGGCCGCCAGCCTGCGCCCCCACCCGCCTCGTCGACGATCCCAGGGCTCTGCGCACTGGGCGGTCCTGCCACAACAAGCTCCCCGGCGGCCCACGGCGCCTGGAACCGCAGCTCAGACGCGCAAGTCCCGTCAGTCACCGCAACAATCTCGACCTCCAGGTCCACGCTCCTCTCCCGCCCGATGCCCTCCCCCGGCTCCACGCCCTCGCCCGGGTGCGCCATGGCTGGACTGCGGCGAGCCCGCTGAGGCGCGCCGGGCCGGCGCCGGTGCGCCAGTGCAACCGCTCGCAAGCGCGCAGAGCCGCGGTAACAACGGCCCTCTGCCGCCGAATTGTGCGAGCGCCTTTTGAGTGCGACAGGAAAGGCCGCAGGCAGCGGCAGTCGAGCCGCAAAGACGCTGCCAGAGAAGGTGCGGCGCCTGCTCCGGCTCCAATGCCGGCCAATCGGGGCTGGCCGAAGGCCGGTGCGCTGCGAACGGGGCACTCGCTCGCGCCAGCCAGCGCCGCCGCAAATAGGCGCGCCCGCTTAACTATGGCTCCAGTTCCGCCGGCCAGTCGATGCGCGAGCTGCTCTGCCGGCTCGTGGAAGGGCTCCGCACAATCACGCCCGCCACACGCCCTTGCGAAAGCGGGCGCTAGCGGCCATGGCTGCAGGTGAGCACGGCGCGCCGCTGCTGGGCCCTGTCTCCTGCCCGTTGCTCGCGGCCCACTGCCGTCAGGCCTGGCTGTGCCGTGGCGCTGGGTAGCGCCGGCGCCGCGCGTCGAAAGTCACGGCCATGGTCCTGCATTACCACCCGACGTCCCCCCGTCGCCGGTCACGCCCGTCCCTCCCCTCCCCGTCCCGCTGGCTTGCCTCTGTTCCCGCAGCGTCTGGTCCTGCCCCTGCCCCTGCTGAGGCGGCAGCTGTGGCTGCGCCCGCGACGGGCGTGCCGCCTGGCGGCCTGCCCCTTGCGTCCGGCGTCACTTCGCTGGGCGGCGGCGCGGCATTGCCGCTGCCTGGACCGCTGACCGAGAAGGGCGAGCACGCGCTCAACTCGGCCTGGACCTTTTGGTGAGCCAACTCTCTGGTTGGTGCGGCCCGGTGTGAACAAGGCTCGCTCCGAGGCGCCAGTTTGCCCTGGGACGCCGCCAGGCGGCCTGCTCGCGGCAGTCGCGCCGCCCGGCGCGAAGCCCCTGCCGCCCCCTTTCGCGCGCGCGCGTGTGCGCACGCATTGCAACTCATCGGTCCGATGATTCTTTTACAAGATCTGCTCTGACTCACCTTGACGATAGTGGGCGTCCTTCCGGGCGCCGTCATTCCTGAGGGCCGACTTGAGTTGTAATGCGGTCGCATGCGCGACCGCGCCCCGCTCCGTGTACCCCAGCCCCAGGGAGAGCAATGCTTTGGCCTTGCCTGCTGACACGTCCTTCGCGTGGTCGCGCGCTCCGTGTTCCCCGCCCTTCCCGCAGGTTCGACCGCAAGCTCAAGCGCGATGAGTGGATCTCGCTGAAGCGCGAAAACCCCGACCTCAAGTGGAGCGACTTGCTGGAGAACACCGTGACCGTAGATACTGTGGAGGCGTTCTGGCGGGTGTACCTTCACCTGAAGCGGCCTGCCGAGATTGCCGACGGCAGGAATGTGTACATGTTCCGCGCTGGCCAGCTTCCCGCGTGGGAGGAGTACCCGTACGGCGGCTGCTGGATCCTCAAGTTCAAGCGCCATGTCGCCGGGAAGGGCGCGGCTGCTGGTGGAAAGGCTGCTCGCACCGATGCTGGCCGTGTGTGGCAGTCGATGCTTTTGGCACTCGTGGGCGAGGCCTGCCTTGACACCGACGTCGTTGGCGCGTCTTTGGCCGTGCGGCCAAAGGAGTACCTGGTCAGTCTTTGGAACCGTGACAACCGTGACGAGTCTAAGCGTTTCCGTATCGCCGACCGCCTCAAGACGGTGCTGGGCCTCAGTCCGTCGTCCCGGATCGACTACAAGTACCACGTCCGGTCGCTCATGGACAGGTCTACCTACGTGAATGCCCAGAGCTTCGTGTTTGTCGACTCTGCCGAGGGAGGTGACGATGCTGGGCAGTCCACGACGAGCTCCGGCTCGCGTGGCGGCCGTGGCCGCGGTCGCGGTGGTTCGCACCGGGGAGGTAGCCGGGGGCGAGGTGGCGCGGGGCGCGGTCGTGGAGGTGGCGGGTCCTCCGCTGGGGGCGCCCGCGGGCGCGAGGCAAACAGCTGGCGCACCAAGGCGGCTGCGAAGCCCGCAGCTCAGGCCTGAGCTGGTTCGGAGCCGTGCCGCCCTGCTGGCGGAGGAGAACCGCGGGCTGCAATGAAGCGTCCCAGGACCCTCTGCCAGGATCGGTCATTGGTGCAGCCAAGGAGGCGTTGGCGCCTCTTCGGGGACGGCACGCCGGTCTTGTTTGTATCCGCCGGACCACAGCGCTCGGCAAGCAGAATGGGCGTCGCATGGGCATGGAGCCCTTGCCCCCGGCCATCGATATACGGCTGTGGTGTGCCTGCTGCTGAGCGTTCGCTCGGGGTCAATTTCTGTCTCTCTCTCGCGCTCGCTCTCCTCTTCTGTCCCTCCCTGTCGGTGGCCTTGCTTGCGCTGGCCCCGGCTTCTGAGTTCGTGTGGGTGTGTTTTCCCCATGCTTCATGTCTGTCTTTTCGTCACTCCACTGTCTCGCTCGCCCCCGCGGGCGCGGGGTGACGATGCACCGTGGTGCGTTTGTGTGCCTGCCATGCCCGGGAATGAGGCGGCCTGGATCAGGTGGGGGCGTACGGCCTCTTCCCCTCTCTAAGCAAAGGCCAAGCGTGTTGTTTCGCCGCCCTGAGCGCGTCGGCAAACAGGAAATCGGCAGGCCGCAAGCTCGTTCCGAAAGCTCTGCAGCACACCCCATCAGCACTCCGCAAACACTCGCTCGCGCGTGTCCCGGCGCGCGATGGACTCGGACGACGACGCAATCCTTGAGGCAGCGTGGGAAGAGTCAAACGGGCGAGAGCCCGCCGCCCTGCAGGCCGGGCTGGGCGTTCCGCATGATGTGCCGAACCGCGCGTGGCGGCAGTCACCCGCTCCGCTTCCGCCCCAGCCGGCTCCTAGCGCCCCCGCTTACCTGTCACAGCCCGTGGGGGCTGCAACCGCCCCCTCGCTCCCGGAGTACCTCGGATCCGGGGCGCCGTCAGTGCCAAGGCACGACGGAGTGCCGGGAATGTTCCCCGCTCCGGCTTCGGCCCCAGCTCCTGCTCCACTAGCCGGCCCAAGCCGCGTGCAGCAGCACCCCAGCGTGGTAGCAGTGCAACAGGCGGATCAGCACCCGCGGGGCGGCCACGCGGCCAGCCCGCCTGGCAGTGCGTGGAGCTCCGCAGCACAATCCACTCGGGAGCCGCCACCGGCCGGGCAATCACCGTGCCTGGGCACTGTGGCAGCCTGCAGCCAGCCGTCTCTCCCGGCATACCTGCACGAGTCGGTCGGTGGGCCTGTCAGGGAGGAGCCCGCCAGCAAGTCAGACCAGGCAGCAGCAGTCGACCTTACTGCTGCGGACGAGGAATACCGCATGCAGATGCTCCGCTGGGTGGCATCCATGCCGCCTGAAGGTCAACCACGAGGGGGTGCACGCCTGGGCTCACAAAGGGCCGACGCCAGTCTGCCTTCCCAATCAACAGGCGGCCGGCCGGAAGCGGAGCCGGATGCCGAAGGAGCTGCCTCTCGTGGGGATGCCATGGCTGGTAGTGGCAGCGCGTGTGGCATCAGTACGGCTGGTTCTGACGGTCTCCCTGCAATGGGAGGAGGAAGCGATGGCAGCGGCGCTGCCGACGGCACTGAGGCGGCGTTGGAGCGCAGGAGGCTGGCGCTGGCGCAAGTTCAGAACCTGCAGGACCGTGTGGCGGCCGCCATGGCTGGCGACACCCCTCAGGCGCGCAGGCGCATGGCGCAGCGGGCCCAGGCCCGCGAAGCTCGCCGCCAGAACCGTGAACAACTTCGAGAGCAGCGCGCCGAGGCCCAGGCAAGGCGAAGGGGCGCTGCGGGAGCGCGCCGCCGCCGGGGCGGTGGCAGCGGCGACGGCGGCGGCGCTGGAGACGGAGACGGAGGCGGAGACGACGCCGGAGATGGAGGGGGAGACGGAGACGCTGACGCTGACGCTGACGCTGACGGACACACTGTCACCGACATCGGAGTGTGACCGCACATGCGCTTGGCTTCGTCCCAAGACCCCAAGTGCGGTGCGTGGGGCGGCAGCGTGGTTGCTTGAGCGTTGTGGGCAGCCTCTGCACGACGCAAAGACTCCGTCGCCCTCACGCACGGCTCTGCCTCGCGCCCGTGCTGCGCCTCCCGTGACCGAATCGCTGCCGCTCGCTGCAAGCCTGCGCGCGCCGAGTCGGCCCTCCAGACTGCGCCCACGCCCCGTGTGTGCGTCGGTTTACCGCCCCGGTGTGCGTGGGAGCGCGGAGCGAGCGCGGCTGCGTGTGGAGGCGAGCGGAATGTGGCGCGCTGCCTGCGCAGAACGCGGTGCCACCTCGGGACGTGCTTCGTGCACGAGACATCAGATCACCAGCACACAGGCCAGACCATCGCGCTGTTGACGCATCAGCCAGTTCCAGCCGTCCGGGAGATGGCCGGCATGGGACCTGGTGCCAGGGAAGCCCGGCGGGACAGTGCGAGACGACCAGTCCGAAAGCCTCGTCCTTTTCGGTGGCCGCCCGAGACCTCACGCGAGGCAAAGGCCCGGCCTCGCACGCCAGAGATGCTGCGAACAGCCCACTAGCTCCCCTTGTGCCATCGTCAGTTGCTCAGATGCCGAGCTTGGTGCGGCGCCAGTGGCGGCGCTTGGCGTTGTAGCGGATGGTGTTGCCAGTCCGGTTCCGGATCCAGTTGGGGATCGGGCGGTTCTGCCTGGACTTCTTGGCAAGCAGCAGCTTGGTGCGCAGAGACTTGTGAGACGGCATGGCCCCCAACCGCAGGCGTGATCCCCCGAGGTGGTGCCGCCGTGATTGCTGGCCGACGTCGGCCTCGGCGCGCGGCCGAGCCGGCAGAGCCCCGGCCATTTGCTTTGCTTGTCTGCGCCACGGGATCTGCTGGCTGGAGACCCGAGCACCCCCCCCCCCAGCCTGCAAGCGCGGCCCGAGCCAGGGGTCAGGCAGTCCGGGCGCTCCAGTGCTCATCTGTCGCGACCCAGGACCTGCTGCGCGGGCCATCGAGCGAGCGAGCCTCGGCCATGGCCATCCGCTTTCGCTTTCGCAATGCTCGCGAGGTGCACTCGGTGCCCGTGACTGGCAGTGGCATCTCGCTGAAGGATTTGAAGTCGGCGATTATCAGCCAGCGTGGGCTTGGCGACGACCGGCGTCCCGTGGACCTTCTTGTTTTTGACGCGAGGTCTCGCATCCGTGAGACCCTCGCCATCGGACGCCGGGTCTCGTCCGGAGCCCGAGGCTGTCGGCTTGGGGCGGCGGTGGGAGTTCGTGTCTGCGCTTTGACGCTGTTGTGATACCTTTGGTGTTTTGCTCGCTTGGTCCTGCAGAGTTGGTGGACAAAGACGCGCAGGTGCTCAGGAACTCGGTCTTGGAGGTGACGCTGGCCTCGGCGGTGGCGTCAGCTGCACCCCTTGGCAACGCGGCCAATACCACCGCCATTCAGCAGGCTGCTGGGTGAGCTTGGATGGGGTCGGAGCTCTGTTGCCGGCAGTCGAGTGGCTTGGCAGTGGCTCCGTGACGCTTCCAGCTTGCGCAGCGCAAAGCTGCTATTGTCTCCCCTCGCCGCCTCTCCCCTCTCCCGCTGCCGCAGGGCGTCACGAGGACCTCGACTGTTTGGATCGCGGGGCAAAGGCATCAGGGCTGGAGACAATGTGGTTCGGGAGGACGTGAGACCCCCTTGGCCATGCGAACCCAAGCCTTGCTCGCTTGCTTGCTTGAGCGTTTCGCTGGCCGCCTCCCTGCGCGCTTCGCCGGCTGCCACGAAGCATGGGCTGTAGGTGGATTCTTGACGCGCTGCTCGCAGACTTCTCATGCCGACGCTCTGCTTGGCAAGGAGGAGTTGGCGGCTGCAACCGGAGGGGACGAAGCAACAGGCGGGTACGAAGTTGACGGAGCCGATGAGGAATCTGGGCCCGCCGGGAAGGGGAAGCCTGGGCGCGGCCGTCGTGGAGCAGTCCCGGAAGACCTCGTCTGTCACGTTTGCGACGCGGTGGGCGATCACTGGCCTCAAAACTGCCCGCTGGCGAAGGACGCTCGGGCAAAGGCGGCGAGAAAGGGCGTTGGCCTACCGCTTTCTCTCATCACTGTGGTGGACCGCGATACGGTGACTGGCGATGACGGAAATGCCATCGCGGGGGCACTACTCACCACAACGGATGACTCATCGCGCGTCGGCATTTGGGCTCCCTCCTACCACAAGTTCGAGCAGCGGGCAGCAGCTGCGCTTGGCAGCGCTTCGGGGGCAAAGGCGGCTGGCGCAGCGGGAGCGCCGCCCGAGCAGGCAACTGCTCGGGCCCCGGTGCTTCAGCCCGCGCCGGCCAGCAGTTCGGCGCCCGCAGCAACGGCGGCTGCAGCCCAGTCTGCGCCGGCTGCCTCTGTTGACCTGTACGGGAGCTTGTTCGCTGTTCCACCGGCAAGCTCCCAGTCGCAGCGCGTGAGCAACATCGCTGTGCCCCAGCAAGCTGAACTTCGGCCGAGCGCCGCTGTTCAAGGCGGGGCTGAAGTGTCGCAGAGCGGCAGCGTTCCAGCACGCTCTGACGTCGCGAGCGCCACTGTTGCCCCAAGCCCCACGCACAGTCAGCCAGCTGCTGCCTCCAACACCGAGACCTTTGCCTCCACGACACCTGCAGCGGCTGCGGCTCCCGTCGTGACTTCGCCCGCGGTCCAGGCGCCAAGCTCAGCTGCAGAGCCACTCCAGCCAGGCTCGCAGGGAGAGCCGATGCCAAGTGGGGCATCCCAGCACAGTGGCGAGAAAGCCGCTGTCCCTCCTCCCGCCTCCGTGCCTGCGCCAGCAGCTGCGCCTGCAGCAGTGGCGGCAACTGCGCCTGCACCTGGGGCAGTCGAGGAGTCACGTGGCCCAGCCCAGGCTGCCGCTCCAGTGCTGCAGCCTGCAAGCCTCATGAGTGGGATGGGCATGTCGCTAGACGGCGGAATGCTGGGTCAGGGCGGCACCCAGGCCAAGGCGCCGTCAGGTCTTGCCCAGACTCACAACCCGGCTCCTGGCACTGCAGTCGGAGCGCATCCCCATGCAACTTCGCGGCCAGGAGGGCCCCAAGGGTACCCCCCTGCCATGCCAGACCCCGGCCTCGTTATGACCCCAGCGATGATGTCAACGGCCATGGCCGGAGTCACTCCCCTGATGGTGGCAACTGCTGCGGGCTTGACGCCACCTCAATGGATGTGCATGCCTCCCTTGCGTCAAAGACAGATTGCCATGGAGTTTGCGAAGCGCCGGTGGACCATGCTGATGCACCAGCAGCAAATGATGCGCCAACAGCACTCTGGTCCGGCTGGCGTGCCTCCTTTCCCCATGGTGTCTGGGAACAACGTCCCGCCCATGCCGCCTCGTGGCGCAGGCCCGCTGCTCCCGGGCCATCAGGCTGGCGCGGCTGGACGCACCCCTGCCAGCGAAGTGAGGCGTGATATCGCTCCTGCTTGGCAGGTTGCCCGCATGCGAAACGGGACCCGTCGTGAGCCAGACACTGGAGGAGCCAGCGATGCAGCCTCATCGCCTGGCAATCCACCTGGCAAACCCGCTGCTTCCGCGCCTCTCACGGACGGTGGCGTTGCCGTCACCAGGCGACAAGAGGGCGCAGCAGAAGAGCTGACGGGCTCGGCCCTTGGCAACAAGGTGCCAAGCTCACCAAAGCGAGCTGCTCGCGACGGTGCCCGACCTGAAGGAGGTCCCACTGCAGCTGGGCAGGCCCCGACTCAAGCCCGAGATGCCACGGACGCTCGCCAGGGCTCGCACCCTGACGATCGCCCAAGCGGTTCCTTGCAGCGCAGAAATGCAGCAGGCCCTGTTCGTGGTGAGCCTGCAGTGGGGGACGGCCAGCGGCAAGGGGGCGAGTTTGGCGCCAGGCAGTCTCAGTCTTTGAGGGGAGGACCCCGAGGTGGCCGGCCCGATGTGGGCCGGAGGCGTCGTGGAGAAGGCAGCACTGACTATCGCGCCGGTGTCGCTGAGGCAAGCCGTTATCACCATGACGACCGTGGCCGCTTCGACGACCGTGGCCGCTTCGACGACCGTGGCCGCTTCGACGACCGTTATCGCCACGACGACCGTTATCGCCACGACGACCGTGGCCGCTTCGACGACCGTGGCCGCTTCGACGACCGTGGCCGCTTCGACGACCGTGGCCGCTTCGACGACCGTGGCCGCTTCGACGACCGTGGCCGCTTCGACGACCGTTATCGCCACGACGACCGTGGCCGCTTCGACGACCGTGGCCGCTTCGACGACCGTTATCGCCACGACGACCGTGGCCGCTTTGACGACGGAGCACGAGGCCGATTCCAGGGCCCTTCCCGTAACGGTGCGCCACAGCAGGCCCGCAGCGACGGCAACGTGCGCCAACCGCAACGCGCTGAAGCGGTGCGGGGGGCGACGGGTGCAGCATGGAGCAGCTCGGGAGACCTCTCTCCAGCGATTCGCGGGGCAGCCGTCACTCCGCAAGGCGGAACGGTTGCGCCTGATGTGCAGAGGCCGCCTGAGTCCGCACGTGGACCTCCGCGCGGTCCTGGGGCAGGGCCAGATTCGCTGTTGCCGCAAGGGGGCGAGACGCACGCTCAGGGCCGGCAGGCAGACGCACACGCAGAGGGAGGACCCGACCGCCCGCCGAAGCGGCGCAGGCCAAGTGATGCCGCCACGGGAGCAACTGTGTCTTCGGGCCCGGCGCCTGGAGCGCCACGTCATGCAGGCAGGATGCGCAGAGACGCAATGAAGGATGCCGGCGATGCTCGGAGCCGGTCGCCCTCTCCAGGTCGGTCTCGCCTGGTGCAGCCGTTTGACGAAGGGGTCACTGCGACCTCGGCTCGCGAGGCGCCCTCGGTGGCTGCCGCGGCGCCGTCCAGGCGGGTGAGCGTGCGAGTGCGAGTCGGGCCGCGCGGACGCGAAGTTCAAGACTCTGACCGCTGGCGGCCCCCGGCCTCGAGCGCGGAGTCTTCGACGGTAGAGTCTGCACCCGACCGCGACGACGACCGGGCGTCGCACACCGATGGACAGCGGCGTCGCAAGCGCGGCGGACGGCGTCGAGGAGGCGGCAGACGCAGGCACTGACTGTGAGTGAGCCGCGCTCTTGCTCCGCATGAGCCTTGCGTCGCTTGGAGCAAGCGTTTGGGATGTGCGTGCCGCGAAAGTGTCGATTACTTGCGCATCCTGCGCTGCCGCTGCCTGCCCCTCGAGCTTGCGCACTCGGTAAAGCACACACTGGCACAAGCTCAAGCGCGGCGCGAGCGCTTGGCCGAGGGCGTGACGCCAGACTTGGCGCTCGGCGCGGGCTTCGTGGCGCTGGCTGCACCAGATGCCGATGACGAGCCTTCCCTGGAGCTGCCAGCTGCTGCAGCAGCCCCAGCAGCAACAGGCGTGGCCGCTTCTGCCGTGATGGCAGCCATGTGCTGGCCGCCGCAGGACACCTGGACGACGCGCTTGCCGCCGAACTTTGCAGTGGCGATGAGATTGGGCACCGCGGCGTCATCCAGCTCCGCACTCCCGGTCTGCCCGGCGCTGCCAGTGCCCCACACGAACACGGAGCCATCCGCGCACACCGCCGCCGAGATGGACGAGTTGGCTGCCACCTGCACAGCCCGCTTTCCCTCGGGGAGAGTCACGCGTCGGGGCTCCAGAGACACCGAGTTGGGAGCGGGGAGCTTGCTCCCAGCCGGGGAAATGCCAAGCTGGCCAGAGTCCCCGCGGCCCATCGCATACACGTGGCCAGCCTCGGTCAACACAAGAGAATGGTGGCCACCCGCGACGATCTGCACCACGCCCTGGCCAGAGAGCTCCGGGACTTGGGTGAGGGTGTCCCTGTCTTCCAGGTCTCCGATGCCAAGCTGACCGAAGCAATTGAGGCCGCTGGTGAGAACCGTCCCGCGGCGAGTGACGACCCAGAGGCCGTCGCCTCCGGCAAAGACGTTGTCGACAGCGACGGCTCCCTTGCGAACGCGGCCGGTTGCGTCTTCCTCGCGCGCGCTGACGCGAACCTCGTGCACCCGCAGTCCGATAGCACGCTGCCGGTTGCCACGCATGCGCACCTGCGTGATTGGGTGGCCCAGCTGGCCAATTTCGCCGCAGCCCCAGGTCAGCAGGCCACCGCCCTCGGTGACGGCCGCGGTGTGGTCGAATCCGCACGACAGGCGCACGACCCTTCCATGCTTCTCCGGGAAGGTCATCTGCACCGGGACCTCTGCCCACTTCATCTCCTCGGTGAATCCAAGGCGTCCCTCCCTGCCCTTGTATGTGCCCCAGACCCAGACGGCGCCGGTGGAGTCGAGCGCAGCTGCGTGGGAGCTGCCAGTTCCGATCGCCACGGCCTTGACCTCGGGGCCGAAGGGCTTCACGCGCGTGGGGACGTTCTCCGCTCCAGGCCGGCCCAGCACCTTGTCATCGTTGCATCCCCAGGACCACACAGCGCCTCCTTCGGTGAGCACCAGGGTGTGCAGGGCGCCAGCCGCAACCTGCACGACCCGCCTGCCTGCCATTTGCTTGGCCAGCACAGGCTCAACAGTCAGGCCTTCGTCCAGCTCCTCTTCCGGGATGGGCATTTGCGAGCACTCACCGCTGCCCCACATCCACAGCTGGCTCGGAAGGCCGGGCTCGACGGCGTCTTCGCTGTCTGGCTGAGCCGTTGCCTTCTTCGCAGCCGCCGCCTGCTTCTTCTTCTCGGCTGCCGATGACGCAGCAGTAGCTGCAGCCTTGGATCCGCCCTTGGTGCGGGCAGCGCGCCTGGTCCGCAGAACGGGCTTTGCCACGGCAGTGTCGAGCGCAGCCGGCGCGTGGATCCGCATGGCACGCACCGACGCGACCTCGGCTTCGCTGGCCTCCTCCGCCCCGTCCTCGCCAAGAACCAGGGGGGCAATCTTCTCGAAGAAGGTGGTGGGGTCCGCGACGGGCTTGTCGGGCTCGCTGGCCGCGCTTGCAGCGTTCGCCGACGCGGCCGCAGCGGCCTTGAACGGGTCCCCAGCGAAGGGGGTGGTGGCAGGCACGGCGGCAGCCGCAGCGAACGGGTCCTGCCCGAACGGGTTGGCAGGTGCAGGCGCTGCGGCGGAGCCGAACGGGTTGCCGGCAAACGCGCCGCTGCTGCTGCTGCCGCCGCCGCTGCTGCTGGCGAACGGGTCGCCTGCAAAGGCTCCGCCTGAGGGGGCAGCTGCTTGCTCGCTGGCCGGCTTCGAGCCGGGTTTGGGGCGCTCGCACGCAGGGCAGACAAGCTCGAACATTTCGTTCATCGCCTTGCATCCTGGACACCTGCGGCGACAGGCAGCGTGCGGGACGGGGGGAGGGGGGAGGGGGGCTGAACATTGAACGCGCCTGTCAGGCTGGAAGGGCGCAGGGAAGTCTGCGAGGCCGCCGAGTGCCAGAACAAGTTGTGGTTCTAAACGGTCGCCAACCATGCCTTCCGCGGCCACCCCCGGCCCCCCCGGCTCCGCGTCCCGGGCCACAGTTCCAGGCGGGGGGCAACTACGTGGCTACGGAGAAGCTGGGGACGGCGGGGGCAAGCTGAGGAGCTGGGCTCGGCGGGCGGGAAGGAGCACCCTTCGGAGGCGAAGGTCGGCCGCCAAAAAGTCATGTCTGCCCTGGAGCAGCCGCACGGGCTGTGCTTCGCAGCGTGCTACGGCGGCAAATGGAAGCATCGTGCCGAAACCCCAGCGGCCTTGGGCGCAGAGGCTCCCAGGCCCGCTGGGGGTGGCAGCGCGCTCGGGGCTCACTGCCACTGACTCTTGGCGCGGTCCAAGGCGGCCTGGAACGCGTAACCCGACGATCCGGGGGCAGGGGCGCCATCAGAGGCTGCGTGCGAAGCCATTCTTTCCAGGTGGCCGCGCCGGAGTCGCGCGCTGAGTGAGAAGTGGCGGCCGAACAGCTGCCGGAGGAGTGGGCGCGGCAGTGCTGCAGCTTGCAAACTTTTTTTTGCACAAGGCTGAGCTGCCCCTTAAGCGCCTGCCACACGACTCGAGGCGCGGCACCAGCACGCACCGAGCACTGGTAGACGTCTTGGGGTGTGAATTCCCCCAGCGGGGTGCTGCAACGCGACCTGGGTGACGCGGGCAAAGGCGCCAAAGTATGAACCAGTTTTGGACTGTTTGGCGGCAGTGCGGCGCGCAGCGTCGGGGGGGTATTATTGCATGATGGCGCGCTACCTATAGGGGACCAGTGTCTGACTCTGGCCGCAGCAGCGAGGGCGTTCCATAGTTGAAGACGAATGAGCCGCCTTGCAGTCGACTCAAATATGGACCAATATGAGGACAAACGAGAGGCGGCTTCGCGCGCCAGCTCGCGGCCACCAAGCACCCAGACAAGAGCACAAGCTCTGATTGTGACACATGGGCATTGTGATTTGAAGACCAGCGGAGGTTGGTGGGGAAAGCGGGGGAAAGGCGATCTTAGGCGCTGGATGTCGGCGTTGCCGGCTTGAGCCCAAGCGCCTCGGGCTTGAAGCCCAGTGGCCAGGGAAGGGGACGGCCTGTTTGTGTGTGTGATCAGTACAGAGCGTGTGTTGGTTTGGTGGGTTTGTTTTGGTTGTTCCGGTCCCTGCGGGACCGGAACAACCAATTTTTTTTACTACAGAGAGTGTGGAAGCCCTCCTCGGCACTGCTTGATGAGGGTCATATTTGGGTCCAAATATGACAAACTCGACGCTTGAGTCTAGCGAGACAGCATGCAGCGCAGGGCCTGCGCAAGCCGAGGCGCTCACGCTGGACAGGAAAATCGCTGCGATCCAGCCGTGACCTTGGAAACAGCAAATGTGACCAAGTCGCTGAGCCCATCGGCTAGGCCACAGACGCCAAGAGAACAGGCGGAAAGTGCCGGGGCAGAACGAACGCTGAGCGCGCCGATCTGGAAGTTGAGCGGGCAGGCGATGCAAGAACGCGCGAGTTGGACGAGGTTGGGAACTATGGCTTGGTAGTCGGCTGCGAAAGCCGCTGAGATAGCACGCGGCTCAGGACAAGACGCTAGTGTCGCCATCGCCCCCGTCCTGCTGCACATGACTGGCGACTAAACATGGCTCTGGAGTTGCACGTGGTGCAGGCGATCAAGCTGTGGAGCAACAAAGCGTCCTTGCACAATCGTCGAAGAATGGAGAGTGAAACGGCGCGGCTCAAAGAGATCCAAAGGAACCAAGCACGAGAACCAGGATCGGTAGGGAACAGCCATGACACGACCACAGCGACGGGAACTATGTGTTGTGAAAGCGCCCTCGTGCGCAAAGTACCGAATCGGCAGCAAAAGAGCGTGTGTTGTTTCTGTTGTGAGGGTTTGTTTATTAGTTGGTGCGTGGTCGGTGGGTTTCTTTAGCGAGGTGTCTGGCGGGCGTTTGTTGGTGTGCGGTTTGTTTTGGCTGCGCGGGGGAGGGGGGGGGGGTGTTTATGATTTGTTTGGTGAGAGGGGGGGCGTGTGTGTGGTTTCGTGGAGAGGCTGGCGGGTGTTGAAAAAGAATGTGGGGGATGTGACTGGGCGGGGGCTAAGGGGCGGGGATGTTGGGTGGGTGGTTTGTTGATTTTGTTGTTTTTGGTGAGGGGTCTGTTTTGCGCGGGGGGGGGGGGGGGAGGGGTGGGTGTGGTTTTGCGTGGGGTGTGCGCGGGGTGTGTTGGTAGTTGTGGTGTTTGTCTATAGGGTTGTGTTTTGTTGTTGTTGTCGTATTCGCTCATATCACTGTGAAAGCGCCTGGTCTCATCCCGAACCCAGAAGCGATCCATGGTCGAGACCGGATAGTACTGTGATGGGGGACCGCACGGGAAGTCCGGTTGGTGAATACGTTTTTTGTTTTTGCTTCGATGGTGGGGTTGTTTGTTTTGCGCGCGCGGGGGCGGGGGCGGGGGCGGGGGGGAAGAGCGGGGAGGGGCGCGTTTTTTTCTTCTCGTTTTTTGGTGCCTTTTCACCAGCAGCAGCACCAGCAGCAGCGGAAAAGCAAGAAGCTGTCGTTCCGAGGGGTTTGCGGTTGGGCAGCGTAGCGTGCGGGTGGGCAGCGTAGCGTGCGGGTGGGCAGTGGAGTGCGGGTCGAGTTCGAACCAGTGTAGTGACTACAGGGCGAGTGTTGAAAAGTGCAGCCTTGTGTGTGTGCGGAACGGGTGGGGCAGCAGAGCGGGGGGCGGGGATCGCGGTTTTCCGGGGGTGCGGGGCATGGTTGCGTGGCTGGGCGGTGCGATATGGTGCGAGGGAGGGTGTGGGTGGCTTTTGGGGGGCGGGGGGCGGGCTTGCACGGCGGTAACGGGGGTTTGTTTGTTTTTTGGCGGGCTGGCGGCCCCGTTTGGCGGGGCGGCAGCGGGGCGTTTTTGGGGCGCGGGCGCGCACAAAGGGCGAGGCGGGTGATGCTGAGGGCGGTGGGGGCGTTGTTTGTGGCGCTGAGGGGGTGGTTTGGTATTTTGTCGGGGCGTGTTTTTGTTGCGGGTTTTGTTGCGTTTGGGGGTGTTGCGTCAAATATGATGGGGGGGGTATGTATGCATGACGGGGCGCTACCTATGAGAGGGAAGAGTAGCGGTGCTTTGAAAGAAAAGCAGCGGTGCTGTTCCCGGAGACACAAACGCCTCGAGTCGAACCGCGGCTGCCGGCCCCTGCCCAGAAGCAGGAGAGCTAGCAGCGAAGCGGTTTGAATCGGGAAGCCGTGCGTGATCACAGGTGCCACCGGCGCCGCGGTCGTTGCTTTTTTAGTGACGATAGCGGCGCGCCAGGGCGGCGCTGCTGCACTAGCCTGATACGCGGCACGGCCCTTTCCGAGGGCCGGCCGATGCAGGCGGTGATTAGTTGGAACCGTATTGCTACCCTATGGGAAGGAGTGCGGCGACAGCCTTGTTGCGGAGGCCTGCCGGGGCAGTTGTCGAGCGAAACGCTTGGCCGCCCATCGGCAACCACGCGATACAGGCGCACCTGGAGCGAGTGTAAAGCACAAACTGTCATCGAGTGAGGAGCGATTTGGCTTCTGATTCGGTGGGTTTTGCGACGCAAACTGCTCCTGGCTGCGCCTTGGACGAAACCCGCCCAAAACAGCCACTGGCAATCGCCCACGGCCTGTCCGAAAGACAGAGACGAAGCCCCTCAGGAGCAATTCCGCCATTGCGTGTGTGACCGAATTTCGGTCCGGCGCGGTGTCGGGTTCCCCGAGGACGCATAACGCGTTTCCGTTCCCAAGTCAAGCCCGTGCGAAGGTCGCTTCGCGGAAGAAGTGTAACGCTTGTTCCCCGGAGGGACCGCCCAACGAGATATCAGTGTTGTCAACACTCGTTTCTCCGTTTGGTCTTGCAATCTCGATTCGACTCCGAAACTTGAGAGCAAGAGGAACGGACGGGCCGGAGCGCAGCAATGCGCTCCAGCCTGGCGCCCGGTGCTTGTGTCCCGCTCAGGCGGGGCATTTAAGCACGGGGCGTCCGCGGTGT